>JAKCPI010031165.1:0-29657 GCA_023213315.1 Euborellia annulipes
TATTTAATTACAATTTGTTAAGGACATTGGTCCCATCAAATGGATTCCGAATTTTACTTACAATTCACTTAGACAATTAGAATTAAAAGAATCAACAAAAAAAAAACAAATAAATAAATAAATAAACAAACAACGACAAAACAGTTCAAACCAGTTTTCTTTTTCTTTCTTTTTCCCTTCCATACAATTTGAGAGACAAAATTTTCAACAACTGCATAATCATTCACTCTCTTTTCATTCACTCATTGACGACGAAGGACCTCAACCTCATCGCCTCCCTAATGAAAAACGCCAAAGATCTGGCTCGGCCAGGGGATATCGTCTCCAAAAACGAAGCCAACTCACTCCACCCTTCACCCTGCCGAACAAACTCAGGTAGATAATGCTCCCTCAATGAGTCATATATTGGGCACTCGAAGAGAATGTGTCGGACAGATTCGACGACCCTCAAATTGCAGATGGTGCAATCTAATCTCTGGTCGATTCTATAGAGAATTCTGTTGAAGGAGAATTTTATCGAGACTGCATTGACTGTTCTTAGCTGGGAAACGACCCTCTTGATGAAGAAGTCAATCCTCCACTCCAGGTGACTAGATGGTGCGCGATTCTCAGGGGTGAGATATTTATAAATTGGGTTAAATCTGCTGTTGGCGACGAAATGAAGATCCCTCTGGAGTAAAACGTTCTCAAACGATGAAAGCTGACTCAAAGCCTCCCTAACAGAGTTCCGACACTGGAGATCCACCCGCTCGAGCCCCGCCGAGCTAAGGAGAACCTCAACCTGGCAAACCCAATTGTAGTCCACACAGCCGGCTGAACGAGCGGACCAGAGCTTCCGGAAAGAGATCTTGGGGTATCTCGACTCATCCATGTTTAAAAGTTTCAGTAACCATTTCAACGTCGCCTTCAACACCAGATAGGACATCCTCACGCAGCCAGTCTCCAGTCTAACAATGGCGTCCGGAGTATTTATAGGGAGGCAGAGAAGCCGCTTGAGAAAGCTCAGTTGGGATCTTTCGATATTTTCCAAATAGCGCAAACTCCAGACAGGCGAAGCATAGAGCAGTGTATTAGACACAAGAGAGTCAAACAATCTTTTACAAGTTGCCCAGGAGCTGCACTTAGTTTTTACTAGGAGATCCAACACCCTCCCCGAGGCAAGATTAGCCCTGCTAGCGAAGTTCTTCGTGGCTTCCAGGAATTTACCCGTTCTAGCAAATGGTACGCCTAGGTAAGTATATTTAAAAACACATTCAATGGGATTCCCCATGTACCGGAAGTCGCAGTGTCCAGAGAACCGGCCCTTATGAAACACTATAATTTTAGTTTTACTGGGGTTAACAGTGAGTTCATTTTCTGTGCAGAACAATTCTAGTGCTTTGAGTTTTCTATTGGTCTCAGCGGGCGTGTCACTTAACAAGATGATATCATCAGCATACAGCAGGGAGAGTATATCATTCCTACTGTCTACCGTAACACCTCTACAGCCCAGGTCTGTAAAAAACTTTTCGATATCTGACACGAAGATGGAGAACAAAAGGGGACTGAGTGTTTCCCCCTGCAGTACACCCTGTGTGACGCTAATCTGGCTGGTGAATCTCCCTTCAGATTTAATTTTAATTCTTGACTTCTCATAAAGATCTCTTATCGTTCTGATGAATTTGGAGCTTATTCCAATCTTGAACATTTTTCTCCATAAAAGAGAGTGAATCACAGAATCGAAGGCTCTCTTGAAATCCACAAAGATTGCGTATAGTCTTCTTTTAGGTTGGGAGAGGCGTATTTGTATGAGTGAATTTAAGGTGTAGAGATTATCCAGGCATCCTCTTCCTCTCCGAAAACCGCTTTGACACTCAGGAAGTATTCCGGCACCATCGCACCATACCTCTAATCTGGTATGAAGTATCTGAGTGAAGAGCTTTGTTACAGTGTTTATCAAAGCGATCCCCCTATAATTGTCTGGGTCTCCTGTGTCTCCTCTCTTATGGATCATAGAAAGTTGTATGTCGCCCCAGGAGTTAGGAACTCTCTCACACTGCAGGATCCTGTTAAACATAACCTCCAGATATAGCATCCAGTTATTGGGAAGATGTTTGTAGCATTCGTAAGGAATCAGGTCGGTGCCAGGAGCCTTATTGTTTTTAGAGCCCCGAATGGCGATCACTATTTCATCAAGTGTTATTGGAGCGTCCAAAAGCGGGTCCCCAGCATCGAAGTATCGGACAGCAGTACCGGCTCGATTTATGTAAGAAGAGAGCAGCCATGTATTCCAGGTTTCTACATCTATTACTGAGGTGTGTTTAGATCTCGATCTGAATTCATTGATTGAAAGCCAAAAAGATTTGCTATCTTTTGCTTCCCCAATACGCTCCAATCTTTCATTTTCATACGTTCTTTTCTTTGATTTTATTAGGGTTTTATACTCTCTCTTAAGTGTAAAATATTTACTTCGCACCTCTGAGTCAAAATTGCTAGATTTAAGCCTCTTGAAGTAATCCCTCAGCTGCCTCTTTGTAGTCCTACACTCGGAGTCGAACCAGGCTTGGTGGTTTTTTTTGTTGCAGCCACTAGTTTTATAGGTTTGTAAAAGGCCAATATTTCTGGAGATTTCCTTAATAGTAGCTGTTAGGTTAGAATTCATTGCATCAATTGTAACGTGGGCAGGAATGAAACAGCTGTTTGAGAATCTCATTAGATTAGAAAAAGTAGCCGCCCCTTCAGGGTTCCATTTAATTATTTCAGAATAACCAGTGAAAGTTTTTGAATTTTCTGAGTGGTGTGTAGATTCAAGTTCCACTATTATAGGGAAATGGTCGGAGACATGAACATCAGAGTAAACTTTAAAGTCTTTTAGTATACTTGCGTTAGTTAAATTTATCCATGCTAGATCTAGTATTGACCCTCCGTATGGTCCGACATGTGTGAATTGGGCTGGAGTGTCGCTTAATGAGCGGCCGTTGACAGTCACAAAGAAGTTGCTTTCCATGAAGTCCACAAGATCTATGCCCTTAGTATCAATTTTCATATCTAGACTGGTTCTTTCCCCACTTAAGCTGGTATCGATCAGAATCTCAGAATCGACCGAATTAAGGTCTCCTATGCGGCAGTTAAAATCACCACCGATCACAACAGGTGCATCCGGGTAACTTTCATTGATATTTTTTAGAGTGGTTTCAAAGATTTCCAAGATGATTTTTTAAGTCCAGGGATGGTTTAAAATAAACAGTTCCAATAATCACTCCGTTGGACTTCTCAGTCTCCAAGTGAACGAAGAGCCAGTTATCACTTTTTTCGATTGTATGAGATTTGTAATCGTCCCGCACAAATATGGCGATACCGCCACTTCCTCTACCTCTGGATTTATCTCTGATTGCCGGACTCGTGTGTACCCTAAAATTTTGAAAGCCGGGTGATATCCTTAAATCGGACAAACACCAAGTCTCTGTGAGACAAAATACGGAAGATCTCACGAGCTCCTGAAACGCATAAAGATTATGAATTCCTTGGATATTCCAGAATATGATTTTCTTCTGTGACTTGTGCGGGCGAGACATCCCATTTTCTATCTTTGCATTCCGTCCTCCTGCACTACCCCGTTTTTTGGGGTCTGGTTTTCAGGTTTTGGAATCGGTCTCAGGACGAAGACCCCCTCTCTGTTTCACGGCCTCATGTAGTGTACCGTTAATCCTGATTTTATCTTTGAACACGGTGGCCCTATTACCCCTTACTTCTTTCGTCTCTAGCGACCTTGAATAAGTGTCTTCTCATCTCTCTCACAGCGGGGGAAAAGTCTTCATCAATGTATATGTTTGTTCCTTTCAGTTTTTTGCTTTCGCGAACTATTCTTATCTTGTCATTTATACTGTGCAATTTAGCCAGTATAATTCTTGGGCGATCTTCACTCGGTCTTCCCAGTCTCCTAGCTTCGGTAATAATCGACGGTCCAACCTCGATGTGCCTCCCAATAATCCCCAGCAAGGCCTCCCTCGTCTGTTCAGCTCCACCTCTCAATTCAGCGTCCGTCTCTTGCACACCCTTCACTATTATGTTGAGTCTTCTTTCTCCATTTTCGATTATATTGATTTTTCCCTTCAAGGCGTTCACTTCCTCCTTTAGTTCCGCCACCTCGTCTCTAAGAGAGGCAAGTTCCTCAGCTTGTTGCTCTCTTCCATCATTCATCAAAGAAATTTTATTATCCAACTCTTCAAACCTGACTCTTGTCTCCTCGCGGGTTGCCTTTATTTCGTTAAAGATCTTGACCAATATATTGTTGTCGCTCTCCGTTTCCTCTCTGGGACGCTTAAGAGTATGATGCTCTTCTGCTATTTCGGCATTAGATTTAGGGAGGTGGTGTTGCTCCATGTTCATACGTTTGAATAGTTCAGGAATGTTAGCGCAGTCTTTAGATTTTGAGGTTCCAGGTTGGTTTCCCCGGCCTAGCGGCGATCCCTGAGCCGGAGTATTTTTCAAGAGTGGGGGATTCTTTGAGGTCTCTGGCATGACCTGGATACAGTATCTCAGGACAGGAGCAAATGAGAGGCAAAACAGTTACAAACAAGCAGAGCGGGAAAGGTGGACTTTTCTTTCAGGATACAACAATGATTATAAACGGTTCAATTACTACTAACTCAGTTACAAAAATTTCAAAACATTACAACGTGGTGGCTTAATTTCTCAGTAGGAACAAAAAGAACAACAAATTAGACAGAAGAACCATGAGAAAGATGAATCGAAGTCCGCCCCTCGGAGCCCCGTCGCTAGCAGGTATGTGTCGCTCGTGTGAAAACAGTCTCGCCTTGGGGGTAGGCAGCCACCTCTGTAGGAAGATATCAACAAGCTTCAGCAATGCGCCCGGCCCACAGGCAGCCCGCCACACATGAGGTCTTGTCCAGTTGGTATCACAAAGATAGCGCGCCGGTCTTCAGCGCCTTGTATTGTGGCAACCAGTCGGGCTCGAAAGATCTTGATTAACATCAGTTCATCAGCTGGCGATTTTTTTCTTTTTCTTTTTTTATGTAAACATAAAGCACGTGGGTATCTTGGTTTAGTTGTTATAGAGAGAAACAATCTTAATTTAGTTTTATACGTATAGAAGACGGGAGATTATTTGGAATTAAATTATATTCTATTTATATCGAGTAAGGCTGAGTATTAGTGCTTATTGAGTTCGGAAATAAAGTTTATTTATTAAATTATATTAATTCTTCGAACTGGAGGATTATTCACTCACTTTTCAATGCTGTATGCGTTCAAGTTTTCGCAAGACGAAAAACAACTAGGGCGTTATGTTGTTTGCACAAAATTCAGTTCACAGACCGATTGCACATCACTGCGTCGACCAGTACAAAAACGAAGTCCAAACGGTGAAAAGTTCCCATTCATATCAGAAAATAATGAAGAGCACAAATTAAAAGCAGCCAGTCACGTTGAAAGCCATACTCGGAATCCACTTATCTATATATATAGAACAAACATACCAAGTTTCATAAAAATCTGAGATTATGGGTGAAAATTTTTTATTTTTTTGGTTGATTTGACGTGGAATGACCCTACAGCTAAATAAGGAGATAGAATTTATGCATAGATAAACCAAAGAACTTGGCTTCGATAAAATTCAAGATAAAACTTAAATTTGGACGCCAAAAAAAAAAAAGATCCAAAGTTAAAAAAAAAATCGCTTAAAAGAGAAACTTCATCATTTTATTTTATCCTATGATAAAAATTTTGCCCGACAACAAACATCTCTCAAGGTAATATAAATTGCAAAAGTAGGGATTAAAGTTTTACTAATATTATAGCCAGAAGGCGGTAAAAATTTTCAAAGCTAATGCCTCATGTCAGATATAAACTTGTTTTTTTTTTTTTTTTTTTTTTTTTTTCGTTTACTAGTATATAACAATGAGTTTTTTTTTTTTTTATTTCAAACATGCGACTATCATATCATTAGAAAAATAACGACATCCTTTTTTCGAGTGTGTTTTTAATTAATCGATATGCGGGTTCCGTGCCAACGTAATGAGTCCCGATTGCGTGTGCTTCGTGATTCGTGTTTGTAGCAGGTGCGTGTGCTTTTTAGACACCGTGTTTTTTGGACACGCAGCAGCCAGTCAGCTCCAATGACGATGACAGCCTGACACAACTGTCAAAATTCCCAGTCTCTATCCACATTGAAAATCATCTCTAATTAATATAATGATCTCGATTTTTGCTTTTCAATATCGTGATCTTCTGTTAGTTGTGCTTTATAATCACTTAATCAGCAAACTTTACTTGTGAAATTTTCAAGAGTCACGCTTAATTAATGGGTCTTCAGGTGGAGATCTTCTCTTTAATGGCTTAATGGTGTTACTTATTATACTTTTAATTTATTTCTAAATTCATAGAGCTAAGATTTCTCATTATTATTAAAAAAAAAAGAAGATGAATAAAGTTAAATATGAGATTTGTATTTTTTCTAATCCAAAAAAAACATCCTAATTAATTAACCTTATATATTATTATTATTCATTATTGTTAGATTTGATAAATTATTACAATACGAATTGATAAGACATTCAATTAGCTTCAAATCATAAATAAATTAAACTTTTTTTATTTTACGCAAATAAAATGAGGCGAATAAATTCATTTGATATCGGTGACAAAAATGGCTGGTGGCCTTATGCCAATGTCCTTTTTAAATAAATGATAAATTCATTCCTTGCATTTCCTGAAAGTTACCTAACATAAATGACAAACATAAGGCCTTTTATTTAGTAATCTAATTAAAACAAAATTTGAAAAGTACGAGAAACAATCCTCGTTGCCGAGAGGTTAGAGGAGTTGACAAATGTCAATTTTGCTCTGATCCCAGACAGTCCGATGATAAATTTATTTAAATCAATCACACATAGATCGTATTTAAATAATTTAAGTATCAGATACAAATCTCCTAAGATGCTAAAAAAAAAAAATTGGAAAAAATACTAAACTTCCAATGAGAAAAAATTATTTCAATACAAATCTAACTCTCTGAAAAAAAATACAAAGGACTATGAAGAATTTTTATTAAAAAAAAAAAAAAATTATTTGCTTGATCTCTTTTCTTTATCAAAAGACAAAGAAAGATAATAGAGTGAAGTATTACAATTAAGTTCTTTATATACTAGTATCACTTGAATATAATACATGTATTCAGTTTCAGCGACCACGAGCTGCCCTAGCTGGGACTGGCAGTACTTCTGTTCTTTGCATGTCCGTCTCTTTCCTTCTATATTTTCAACAGGATCAAACCGTGCGACTGGCCGGGGTGTTTTATTCCTTCCTGGTCGCAAAAACACCCACCCCTCCGCCGACCCCGAACCGCGGGATTAAGGCGAAGAAAGAAGATCTTCTATCAGTCTTTAAGATTTTAATACTATAGTATTAAAATATATATATTTCTCTCTAAATCAGGAGCGTATATAGAAATTTTTTTCGGGGGGGGGGGGCCCGAACTGAAAATTTTTCTGCGGAAATTTTTTTTTTTAAGAAACTAAATTTTTTTTCACACGAAATTTTTTGCAGACCATTTTTTTCCTTTGCGGAACCAAAGTTTTCCATCCTGCGGAAAAACTTGTTGCGCTGATGTCTGTATATCCCTATATATGTATATGTGTTTGGGAAAGAAAGTTTGTGTCTAATTATAGACCTATAGCTCTTCTCTCTCCCTTTGCTAAAATATTTGAGAGCATAATCTATAAATACTTGATGCACTTTATGTCCAAATATCTGACGGAATCTCAACACGGATTTATTCCTAAAAGATCCGTTTTGACCAATCTATCCTTATTCACTGAATATGCAACAAATTGCTTGGATAGTAACAATCAGTTTGACTGCATTTATTTAGATTTTTCAAAGGCCTTTGACTCTGTTAATCACTTATTGTTGTGTGTTAAACTTAAAAATTATGGAATTGGTGATTCTTTATGTGATCTTATAAGCTCTTACCTATGTCAGAGAAGGCAATATGTTCGATATAAGGATGAAATTTCATTTGAGTTTGTGGCCCACTCTGGAGTCCCCCAGGGGTCTAAACTTGGGCCTCTACTCTTCATCATATTTGTTAATGACATTGTCAATGCTATTGAAGAATCTAATTTTCTGCTTTATGCAGATGACTTAAAAATTTTTTCTAAAATATCTAACACCAATGACTGTTTAAATCTGCAAAACACTTTGCAATGTATTCAACTTTGGTGTAAAGAAAATTTACTACCACTGAATATAGAAAAATGTTCAATGTGTACTTTTACAAAGAAAAAATATCTTTACAACATAACTATTACATTGACAATTTTTTGATAAAAAGAGTGGACTCGGTCAGGGATTTAGGAATCATTTTTGATTCAAAGCTATCTTTTGTCGAGCATGTTGCCTCTATAGTTAATAAAGCCTTCAAACTTTTGGGTTTCATTAAAAGAAATTCAAAAAATTTTAACAATTTAAAGACCATGAAAACTCTGTACTTTTCGCTTGTAAGGTCCCAATTAGAGTATGCTCCTTTGATATGGAACCCTATTTATGCCTCTCAAATCAATGCTATTGAAAGAGTGCAGAAGAAATTTCTCAATTATATGTTCTACCGAAAGTTCGCCCTCCCCGCTACGCATATCAGTTACAATCAGCTATTGGAAATATTCGAGATCAAAAGTCTATCCGAGAGGAGAGGGGATTTCATTTTTAGAAATTTCTGTGACCTGCTGGGTGATCGCTGGGACTGTGGTGAGTTACTAGCCAAAATTGGCTTTAGAGTCCCAGCGTTTTCCCTCAGGTCCGGCTCCCTCTTTTATCTCGGATTTGTAAGAACAAAAGCGGGAGAACACTCTCCCGTTTTTAAAATGATCTCCGAATATGCAACAAGGGAGTGCGAACTTTCGGTATAGAGAAATTAATGGATGGATATTTATTTATTCCCTATTTGTAATTAATTTATTTTGAGCTGTATTTTATAGCTTCATGTATTTGTTTTTTTTTTTTTTTTTTTTTTTTTTTGTGCGATAATGTACTCTCCCTGTAACTGGGAAATCCTGTTGGGAGTTTGAGAAGTAAATAAATAAATAAATAAATTTCGGGAGGGGGGGGGCCGGGCCCCTCGGCCCCCCCCCCCCTATATACGCCCCTGCTCTAAATATTCTTTTTTGGGGGAGGGGGGGGAGACTGGAGGATTCTTATATGCATATCCCCTCTGGCTAGGGTCTGTTTGTATTAATAAAATTTATTTTTGAATAAAAACTGGTATGAGATACAGTAGAAATAATTCACAAACACAATTTCTTTTTTTTCTATTTTCAGAAAATTATCATTAAGGAACTCTAAAAAATTGAGAGAACAGACCAAAAAGATTACTATAATGACATTTTTTTGAGAAACAAAAAAGCAAGCTTAAAAAAATGTGCAAATTAAAGGAATTAATTTTTTTTTATATACTTTAGGCTAAATTTCACTTATGATATGAATAGGATCTAATATTTAGAGAGGAAGTGAAATTTAAAAGCATTAGAGATGTCATAAATATAAGAGGGAGACTATTAATAGTATCTAGTGATGGTAAATCTCATCCGAGTTAATGGACCAAGACATTAGGTCACCTGTCGTTTGCATGACTTGCTTTGTTTTTTTTTTTTTTTTTTTTTAATAATGTCGATGTCAAAAGCGAAATTCAAATGATAATCAACGGCCGATGTTTTCAATGGGTTACGTTTGTATAAAACATTCATAAGTCAGATGGCATGAACTTTGATTGTCATCCAATAGCGAATACTTTATTTGGAATTCTTTTCTGAACAAACCTTTCACACAAAAGAATCATAGATAATGATTATACAAAAAAAAAAAATGTCTTTTAAAAGATTATTTAAATTCTTATCTCTCTCTTTCTACATGAAAAGGTTTCTTCTTGTTTGGAATAGTCACGATTTAAAAAAAAAAAAAAATTAAGGATGAAATTTCAAAAGGATTTAATTTTAAAAAAATTTAAAATATAGCATTATTCAAATGATCTATTATTCTCGTCGCCTGAGGGTTGAAATTGGATTTGCCTCTTTCTTAAAAGGGATTTTAAAAAATTTCATGAATCCATAGAAAATTAATTATACTTAACAATTTTAAGAATAATTATAAAGATGATGTTAGGACCTATCTATTATATGAACGAGACTGGTAGCATCCCCTTTTGAAGAAAAAAAGGGGAGTGAATAAATAAACAAAGCTAAAAATTATTGGTGATGGGCTGGAGAAATCAGGGCTTGGTCAAAAAAATACTGATATACATATTCAAGTAGCTCTACTATTTTAATATAATTTTTTTAGAAAGTTCACAAGCGAAAAGGGACGACTTTTGAGAAACAATTTACCTGATAAAGTAAAAATAATATAATCTTTTCCCTCTAATAGGGCTGTGAAGGGAAAAATTAATAAAAAAAAAAAACAAGTCTAAAACAATGACAACTTATCATAAATTAGCAAATAATTGTATATGCAAAATAATAATTGTAATAAAAATATAACTCAACTCTAAATAATGGAGGCGAATCTTAATTAAGGAAAAAAACAATAAAGAAAATAAAACGAAAGAGAATGTAATAAAAAAAATATTTTTATTAACAAAAACAACTGTTCGTAAGAAGTTTAATAATTTGTATTTCCGCATCAGACAATCAATAAAGAATTTAATTTAAAAAATAATTAAAAGAAAAGGTCACGAGTATAGAAGGTAGCTAGATATAAAATTTAAAAAATCCAAAAAATTTCTTATTCAAAGTTTTTTGGTAAAAGGAAGCGAAAAAAGCGAAACAAAAAATTAGATATTAGATGTCTCAAAATAAATTTTCATTACTTTCAAAAGAGTTTCTCTACTCATTGTATTTATTTTCAACCCTGTACGATCAAAATTGAAAATTTGAAAAGATTTTCAAATTCGTCTGTTTTGTTTTGACCACCCTCTATAAAATATCGGAGGGTCCGTCTGTCTGTCTGTCTGTCACAGTCCTATTTGACAAACTTATAATATTTTTACAATTTTTATTGGAATACATGAAGTTTTAGACCAGAGGTGGCCAACCCAAATGATCTTGAGGCAAGGGCGGATCCAAAGGTGTTTCTCGGGGGGGGGGTAATCTGGTGTGACTCGTCGCACAGCACACTATTTTTTTTTTTAATTTCGGTAATTTAAAAGCGCATTCTGTATTTGTTTGCCAGAATATAAATACACATCAAATTTTTAAGTATTAATTTTAAAAATTTTACATTAAAAATAAATTTTTTCGCGAAAAAAAGTATTTTTTTCGAATCTCGGGGGGGGTAATTACCCCCTTTACCCCCCCCCCCCCCTTGTATCCGCCCTTGTCTTGAGGGACACTTTGGAAATGCATCATAATTCCGCGTGCCACATATAAAATATCACCATTTTGTCCCACTAAAGACATTTTTTTGGGGTGAAAAAAAATAAAATATATTTTGTAAATTTAACAAGGCTGTGTTTTTTATTGGCGAGGCTAAACATCCCATGGCCCCCGGGAATCAAACCCAGGATCTCCAGCCTTTCCTGGACATAGGCGTGCTGTCCATTGCACGCCTATATACCGGAAAGGATAAAGATCCTGGGTTTGATTCCTGGGGGCCATGGGATGTTTGGGCTCATCAATAAACAACACTTACAGTCTTGTTAAATATATCTATGACTAGTTAAATTCAAATCGAGGTATTTTGAATACTATTTCGTTATTCAAATATATAGATTTCGAAAAATATTTAACTATAATTTGTAAAAATATGATGAATCTCGCGGGCCTGGAAATGTTCAAGGCGAGACGCGGGTTGGCCACCTCTGTTTTAGTCCAATATAGAAGTCGTAAAGGAGAGTTCAGGAAAAATATTTACTTCAAAAATTTTTTGAAAATTTTCTCATTTCAAAAGTTTTGGGAATCAATCATAGAATAACGTCGTATCTCTCGTTTGAAATAAAGTCTTATCTCATCTTATGAAAAATCTAAAAATAAATTAATTAATATAAATTAAATTAAAATTGCCTTTGCAGAACTGTCTGAAAAGTTACCGCACATTTTAAGACATGTATGTGGCCTGAGTCAAATAAAAAGGCATTCTCGAAGGATGTGGGGGGGGGGGGGGTCAGCACCATGTCTAGTAAGTAAATAAATTAAAGCCAGAATTAAATTTCATAATAAAGGGGTTGGAGAGAAATATTCAAACTACGTAAATTTCATAATATTTTACCTATTTTCTAACCTTATTATTTTTAATTTTATGTGAGCGAAGTCGATTGAAATAAGTGCAATTTGTTTTTAAACTAATAGTAATCTTTTAGATTACTATATTGTAAGAAATTTGTATGTTAAGAAACTACTACATCTTTATTATGGTTTATTCAATATTTTAAAATGAAATTTTAATAACAAAAATACATAGAGATTAATCCCTTACAAGAAGCAAATAATTTCCAGCAAGTGTTTGAGTTAGACTATCTAAACGTTTGTACTGGATAATAGGCGTAGGTAGAGGTGGTAGTGGTAGTGTAGCAGCCTATAGGAAAATGTGGAGCAGCAAACTCCAAGCCGTCGAGAGAGCAAACGAAGATTAATTAAGTTGGTAATTAAATGGCAGCCACGTGACGAGGGCTTGAGAGTTCTGATCCAAGAAGACCTTAGTGTCACTTTCGATATAGAAGTATATACAAGGATATTAATAATTTTAAGGCCTTGGGTTCTCACAGAGGATAGACAAATTGCATTTGCTATCACCCTATCTAATCCAATCCCACCCTCCCTCTAATAAATTTTCATAAACTTCTATCTCTTCTAATGCCTAGCCATCATACTAAATCTAGATTTAAAAGAGGGAATGAAAAACAAACTTTACGAATAACTTAATGAGTTTTTAATTTCATTTAAACAAAAGGGACATGATATTTTTAATCTATTTATTATGTTTTCCTCTTGTTTTAATTATAAAATTTAACTTGTTATCCCTCATTTAAGTATATATTTTTTAAAAAAAGCAGATGTAAAAATAAAACAATTTAAATAATTTCGTTTTTATAAGCATTTGAGTTATCTGAACTCTTTGTAAATAAAAAATATATAGTATATTTCTTCTCATGTTTTATAACTGAGGGTTTAGCTTTCTTTGGATTATTTTGGGATGAGTTTACTTTTCAGTCCCAAGAAAGAACCTCCTGACATCTACTCTAATTGATTAAAATTTAATTGGACTGCATCCACCATTTTATCAGATTAAAATTTAGTTATGAAGAACTGGATCAAATTTAGATTCCTAGTCTTAATGAATCTATTAAATATAAAATTTCTTGATATAATCCAAAGAATTCACTGGCACTAGTTGAAACATTCTTAAATTTAATTAATAAATGACACAATGTTAAGTTTCAAAAGGGTTTTATTTAAGCTTCTGCGCATTTCCACATTAATACTTCAAAGCTATGACACAAACTTAGCCACTTTGTGTCATAGCTCTGAAGATGACGTATCCACGTCGAAATGTTCTTAAGATAGAATTAAATTATTTTGAAACTTAACCTTGTGTTGTTTATTTATCTATACTTAGATATAGATTTAATTAAAAATTTCTTGCATAAACGGGCAAATAACCCGAGTATACACATTTTTCTTCTGGTCACTTTCGATCTACTGTGTGTTTCTGGTGCTGGCGTGTGTTCCCCTTGTGCCCCTGGTGTGGGCGTGTGGATTTCTCGATCATTTTTAATCATTTTTACTCGAGAATTCTAATAAAAAATTATTTAAAATAAAGTTAAATGGAAGATATAAATAAATATGGTAATAATAAAAATTAGAAAATAATTAAAGCAAATAAATATTTCAATATTATATTATTATAATAAAAAAAATATTATTTTAATAATATACTAATTTAAAATTCCATTTAAAGGTTCATTTGCTATATTTCCTTAAAAGGTGTTTGAAAAAATAATTATTTTTGATGGTATATTTATTAATATAATTAAATAATGTATTTTTTATTGCGATATATAGATAGAAAAGTTAGGAATAGGTGTTTAAATTTAAATAACGAGTCAAAAGTCACGCACCGTAAAGGAATTTACAGCTGGTAGATTTTTACCTATTGGTTTATCGAAAGTCAATTGTTTAGAGAGAAATACTGAATTGAGAATATTGAGAGTCATAAGGAAGTAAATCAGCAAAAGAGTTCGCATTTTAGAGCAGTGCGTGCTTTTTAAAAAAAAATTGACATAAGTTATTATAGTAAAAATCCAAAAAGATTAATGTGAGGTTTATAATAATTTATTTCTTAAATATAAAATGGAATAATGGCGCAGCTAGTAGCCTAGCAGGGGGGGAGGGCAAGGGGGTTTAACATGGCCCGGGCGCCACTCGCAGAGGGGTGTTAAATAATCCCCAAGAAAAACAAGATTTTCCGGAAATTTCAATTTTTTTTTATTCTTTTAAGAATAGAAAGAGAAAAATTTGATGATGAAGTAAAAGAAAAATTTGCTTCATCAAAGACAAAAATTGACAATAACATGTTTTTCAGTAGTGAGGCGCCAAAAAGTTATAGTGCCCCTGGCTGTTCGCTACCCAGTGGCGTACTGGGCGCAGCCTTTTGTCAAATAAAAAAAAAGACTCACTTGATTGTTAGATACTTTTGAATCTAATAATTTTTTATTTGAATAATGATTAAAATCTATTAAAGTTAAAACGGAAATTTATTGTTTATGATAATATAGGTTATTTAAAAAGTGAGAAAGCAAATTCTCTCTCCCTTTAGATAAGAATATTTACAGTTGATAATTTTTGAAAAAAAAAAAAAAAAAAAATTATTTATTTCACTGTCTATTTATTTAGAATTTTCGCCTAATTCCATGACAAATAATACAATATTTATCAGATTATTTATTTATTTATATTTTTGATTTGTGGGATATTTTGTGAATGTATTTTTGGTCCTTGTCTTGTTTTAAATATGTTTATTTATAAACAAACCAAGCGGATAAACATTCGCTCAGAGACAGACATAAAGAGGCTTATGACCCACACCTCACTTGTTATCTTTCTACACCCCCATTTACAAAGTTGATGGACTTGGTCGAAATGAATTTTATCAAAAAGCTGTGATAGGCATCTGATGTTTGCTTTAATCTAAACACATCTTGCTTATGATACTAGGGTTGTTATGCTCCTGTTCGATAAGGCCTCTAATATATGTTGTCAATATATTAAACGCTCTCGATAAATCGATAAAATGTCTAAACATATTGAATAATAAATTTAAATAAAAAGACATTTTTGACTAAATTATTTATTCAAAAAATGGCCTCATTTAGTAAATTAATTTTAACATCAAGTAATATTAGCAAAAAGTAATTTATTAATACTACTAAAAAAACATTTTATTGAAATAATAAATATAAATTAAATTTTAATAAAAAAAAATTTAGGTTCAAATTTTTTTATGGCTTTGACATCTTAGGCTATATACCTATACTTTAAGGGGGTTCAGGAGCGACGTCTAAAAGTACTTAAAAAAAAAACTAGACTATTTTAAGAAATTTTTCTTAAGTTCAGCATTCTTGCAATAGATGGCAGGTTAGTCTAACAGCTGATCCCCTTTTGGCCTATATCTGGCCTATATTTATATATTTTTATGGCCTACTCATAATATTAATGTCGACATATATTTGAAAAGAGGAAGGAAGAGACAGACATACAAAGAACAGAAGGACTGCCAGTCCAAGGGGCGAAACCTCGGGTGGGTGCCCCCGAGGAATCAGCGTGTGAAACGTCACCCAGTAGACAGTTTTTTTTTTTTTAATTTTAAATATATATGAATTAAAACCCTAATGGCCTCTGCAGCCGAAAATGGGAATTAAAAAAAAAAATAAATTAACTAGGGGTATACAGCAATTTTACAAAATTGCACGTTTTATACTTTTAACCCACACTAGCATTGAAACTGGCAAATATTTTGTTTTTGTATGCAAAATCACTACCCCTTTTAGAGTTTATTTCACGTGAAGGTAATTAAAAAATTGATTAGAATTATTTTTTTAGAATATTTTTATGCCTATATTATTTATGGGTTAATTTAAATATTTATTTTTTCTTTTAGTTTATATTTTTAAATATATGAAACTTTCTCTGAATACAAGCCCATTTCTTTGGATATTGCCAGCAGCCCTTCTGGTGCCGTGTCAGCCATTTCCCATTTGCCAGCCGGTTTTTATTAAACGCGTCTGGTTCGTGTTTAGAAGTTTTTGACGTAAAACTATACAAGTATTCACGCTCTCGGAAAGAGCTGATTACATTCGACGTGGCTATTAAAAAAAGGGCAAAATGAATGTTGTATAACATAAAGTTTCAAATATAATTCCAGATATTGTTTATATCTACATGTAAAAACTCTTCAAAGATCTTTAAGCGATTTTTGTTTAAATTGCTTTTTCGTTGATATGAATCTTTTACGGTATGAAGCCAATTTTAAAAACTCTCCCTTTCAAATTAAAAATATGCATTAGTAAGCTTTTGTATGAATGAGAATTTTAGAAAAGCAATATTTTTTATCATTCAATTATTTTATAAATATAACTCTTTAAAGGAAATAAAATGTGAAATTATAAAATAATATTCTTGCGTCTATATCAATAGATAGTGTCTATTCAAATAACTGGCTTTTTTATTTTTGAATATATGCTATTAGTGATATTTTAAATGATAAAATCATATAATATAATAAAAAATGATTTTGAAAATTTCATAGTCGAAATAATAAGTGGTAATTTATTTTTCCTCTGACCATATATAACGATTTCATCTGCCATAATATGGTTGGCTAATCCCTTGTTTCAAATTTCCTATGTAATGGATTCAGAGAGTTATTTCAGAGTAATAACCATTGAAAAAGAAAATAATAGTAGTGCCAGCCAGCCAGCATCCAAAAACAATTTCACCTTTAATTAACTATAAAGCAATATCAAATTATTATTATAAAATAAATTGAATATTTTGGCAAATATACTCGGATAGAAAGAGAGAGAGAGAGAGAAAATAAAATTACTTTAAAAATAAATTAAAATGTTATTTTAAACAAACATTTAATAAAATTTATTATATGGAATAATCTGACCTATATCAATTTTATAAAATATTTATCGAATATATAATTAAAAGTAATAACAATAGGGTTTGGAAGGGATGAGATAGCTGGGGCTCTCCCTAACTATGAATTTGAATATAATAGATTTGTTCAAAACTTTATCGGAAAATTGGGATCCAATTAAATAATTATATTGTTCTAGATAGGAAACAAACTCTTGCCTCTGGTTTTGCTTAAATTCATCACTGAATCAATTCTCTATTTATAAAATATATCGGATTTTATTAGTAATTTTGGAAAAGTTCTACCCCAGGGATGGCGAACCTTTTTGAGACATGGGTCATATTTTTTTTTAGTACTAGCTCGTGTGTCACTAATGCCCATTTGCACTATATTTGCGATGTTGACAAATTTATCACTCTGATCTGGCAACCTTGCTTAGCGAAAACAAGGCAAGCACAGCTAACTTGAATTAGAGACCCCAACGCCATCTATTTTGACATTTTTCGTAAGATTGAGTTTGACGATCTCTCCTACACCCCCGGGTAAAAATGTGCGTGGTTTTTTTTTTGTGGGGTTAAAAATTATTTAAGTGTTTGGTGCAAATGGCAATAAGTGTTTGAATGAACAAGGATTAGGCTCACCATCACTGTTCTACCCGTTTGTTACTCTGGTCCACGCTACCAAGCAAGGGCGGATCCAGAGGTGTTTCTCGGGGGGGGAGGGGAGGGGGTAATCTGGTGGGACTGGTCGCACAGCATACAATTTTTTCTTAACCTTGCTACCAAGGTTCCTCTATGCTTGACAATGATAGGGATGGCTGTTGCTTCATTTTACAGCTAGGCACCCTGGCTAAAAAGTTAATATTTACAATCATGTAATGTGTCACTTTACATCAATAATATAACAATAAACAATTTTAGGGGTGGGGGAGCGGAAATTTTGAAGTGAGAGCGTAGGTCAGTTTTAAGATTTGATTATTTCGTAGGGATCATTCACATTCACAGAAAAGAGCAACAACAATCGTTGCGGTTAAGCAATGGCAAGTGCGGCGAGAGCTCCGTATTGGTGACCCCGAACTATCAGTGTGTGGAACGTCCCCCGGAAGCCATCGATACTATGTATGTTAAATTTATACACCAAATTTTAAATGGCCAAAGTAGCAGAAAAGGGTTTTAAAAAATCATTATTGTAAAATTAAATTTTTTAAAATCTTTGTTTTTTTTTTTTTTTTTTGTAATGTCATCAAGAATATTTTATTTCCTAATTTAAGAAAATAATGTTAGAGAGGGAAAAAATTCTAAATGCATTCGACATTCCTATAGGTATCAAAAAAAATCTTAGATTAACAAAAAAAAGAAATAACTTGAAAAGACATTAGCAATATATTTTCTTTCATGTGAATAGGCATTTTGAGTGTGCTGAGTTTTGTCGTTATTGTGTTTGCTGACGCATAATCTCCAGAGCAATCATGATGTGATATTTTATGAAGAGCAGAGTTGATATTGTTCTGGTTTGGAATTAAATTGAATTATTGAATCGCAAAGGCCAGAAACCGGAGTCAGCTGCAAACCTCCATTGTCTCGACGTATATAATCCGATAGAAAGAAGAAATTGTGACTGCTTGTTACCAAAAGAGGCTAAGCATTTTACATTGCAAGCTTCATACTATTACAAAAGAACGGATATGCTTTGTAAATGGGTTGGGGGAGTTTGTGTTTGTTTGGATAATCTCCAGAGCAATATGATGTGTTTTAGAAGAGAGAGTTGATATTGTTCTGGTTTGGAATTAAATTGAATTATTGAATCGAAAGGCAGAAACCGAGTCAGCTGCAAACCTCCATTGTCTCGAGTATATAATCCGTAGAAAGAAAGAAATTGTGACTGCCTGTTACCAAAAGAGGCTAAGCATTTTACATTGCAAGCTTCATACTATTACAAAAGAACGGATATGACCTTTTTTAAGTAAAAAAATAAAGAAGAATTCCTTTTTTGATTTATTTAATTAATTAATATGCGGTCACAAACATCCACTTGATAAAAGTCCTTTCCTTAATTTTAAGTGCGACACTTAAGAAAGCTCTTTGTCAATTTATAAGAAAATTTCAATATTAAATCAAGTGCTTGTTTAAATATAAAAAGCTTACTTTAATATTTTTAAGAACTAATGAGATAAGATAGGAATTGAATTTAATTTAAACCTTTAAACCTTAAATTTCAATCGATTTTATTCAAAATAAGATGAATCATTATAAATGAATACTAGCGAGATAAGATTTTCAATTAACAATATTAGGACTACTTGAAAATCAAGTTTCAAATATCAAGTACATAGTTATTTTTAATTTTATTAGTAAATTTGAATTTGAATGTAGTACAACTATGTTATTTTTCAAAATTTTAATGTCATATTTGGATATTTTATACACACCTAAATAAATACAAAATTTCATAAGATTTTTAAATGTGTAAAAAGTTCCAAAGGGGACCGACCTCCTTTTGAATCGAAATTAACATGCAAATCCCCATAGGGATTTAACATTGGCTCTATGGAAGGAAGAGTCGGAAAATGAATTTGAAAAATCTGAAATATTACATCAGTAAAGTGTACTTCAAAACACTTTTAGGCCAAAATGAGAATATACATTTTAAAGAGCATCTAAAAAATAATTGATTTTTGAATTTTAAACAATTTTGGTGGAGCGAATTTTGAGAAAATCGAAAAAAGCTGAAAAAGTACGTCAGTAAAGTACTAGTATTTTTTGGCCGATTTTGTTCAAAAGCTTATTTTGAGTGTCCGGGAGGGTACATAACTTAAATAGAAAATTTCATTCCGGTAAGTGGATTGAGCTTCATGCTTAAACATAGACAGATACACAGACAGACCAATTGCGGGACCCACTTTTTTTTGATTCAGAGGACCTTAAACAATGTATATCCATCAAAAAAATTTTTTTGACATGACCTATAATATTTCATACCGGTATATATAGGGTAAGAGAAAGTAAAAGTAAAATAAAATAAAGTTTTTTATTTTTTAATTGAATAATAGGCTATACTTGCTTAGAGCGGTAAGTAAATAAAAATTTTAATGAATTTTTCAAAGATTGAAAAAAAGTTATAAAAATCTGGTGTGACTGGTCGGACAGCACACAACTTTCTCTCACCTTTGGTAAATTACCATTAAGGTTCCTTAACTTCGTCACTTCAGTTATTAATTGCAATGACAATGGACGGTGTTATGCAGCTCGAAATAATTACAAAATAAATAAACTAGTGCTGGTTTACTCTCTTGTTCATTGCTTATTAAAATTTATTTTAAACTACAGTACACTAGTTATAAATCCCTTTATTATTAGAATATTTATAATTATAGGCTCAAGGGAATCCCAAATAACAGATTAAACACAGTAAGCCCAAAATTTTATTTTTGTCCGAATCTCATCTGATGGGTGTTTGTGAATAACAAAAATATAAAAATCGGTAGCTAACAATAATAATGAGATATTCTATGTTATTATATGCAAATAATGTAATGTCTAAATGGTCTATGCAAAGCACGGCTAAAGTATGGGGAAGGACGTATGTAGATAAAATTTATAACGAGATAAAATTAAATATTTATTCAAAGTAAATACCTTTATGGCCTTCACTGAATAAAAATACAATAAATAAAAATTATTTGAATTTTAACCAACTTCCTATCAGAAATAAATTGGAATACTATTTTTTTAATAATCCGCCGACCCCGCACCGCGGGATTAATAATGGCGAGGACAGAAGAAGAAGACTATTTTTTAATAATGAAAAAAATTATTAGTTGAAATAAATTATATTTGTCTATATCTGACTTGTGAGTAACGTTTCCAGATAATACATACACCACTGGTATATATCCTACATGTACACAGGGCTGGATCTAGGGGGGGGGCAGAGGGTGCACGTGCCTCGGGCGGCAGATATTAGGGGGGCGGCAATCCAAGAAAGATAAAAATCTTTGGTTACGCAGGTGGCAAAAATTTAGAGTCTCAAAAAAAAAAAAAAAGGAAAAAATATTTTTCCCGGAACGGAAAAAATTTTGGTTCCGCGGGCGGCAGAAATATTTTTGCGTCTCTAAAAAAAAGGTAAAATATTTTTTCGGACGGGAACATTTGGTTACGCGAAAAAAAAAAAAAAATTTTCGCAGAAAAATTTTTGAGATCAAGGAAAATTTTAAGGAGGGGGGCGGCAAATAAAATTTTGCCGCCCTATAAAATCTCCTAGTTCCGGCCCTGCATGTACAGTACTCTATATATATATTTTTTTGGGGGGGGAGGGGCTCCTTCACCTTGAATATATCAAGTAGGTACTTAATTTTTTTTTAAATGTCCTTTGAAAAGTTATTATTAGTATATTTTCTATTAATAAAAAAAATTTTTAAATATCGAACGGCGAGAACTCCAGAAGAATACCTTTTTCCTTTTATATTAATTTTAATTATAGAAAATATCAAATTTATACACGTCAATAAATTAAAATTTTTGTAAAATATTTACGAAAAAGTTTTTATTTACTCAAAAAAGTATTGTTTGTTAATCGAACAAATGGAAGTATCATTGTGCAAATAGGAAGGTCATGGGCGAAACTAAAGGTTAACATTTTACAATTAATATATCGAGAGGGAAAAACGATCTATCAATTCACCTTTATAACTTCAAGGTTTATGCTAGAAGAGGGGAGGTAAAAACCACATATCTTTTTTTTTTTTTTTTTTTACTCATACATGAAAACGTGAGATAAATCGATTTTCGGAATTAACGGAAATAGATGTTTTTGAAGATTAGCGGAACACGTTTTGACTATTTTAATGTTATCTGATATATAATATTATAAACCAAAAAACAAAAAAGTTGACTTTGAAACATTACCATTGGGTTGGAAGTTACGTCAAAAGATAATTTAAAAAATATTCTAATATTTTTTATACTATAGGATTATTTTTTAAGAACCATAAGTGACCAGAATAAAGAGAAGTTAATCCTATAATCCAGGAGTGGCAATAAGTCGATCGCGAAGCTATTTTTGGGAGAATGTTTTTACTTTCTCTTACCTATGTATATATGTAATATATATATAGAGAGAAAGTATTGGATTCATGTCAAAAATTCGATGTCGAGATTTTGATGGATCTTCACGTTTTGAGGTCCCCTGAATCCAAAAAAGTGGTTTTCGCGACATGGTCTGTCTGTCTGTCTGTCTGTGTGTGTGTGTGTGTGTGTGTGTGTGGGGGGTGTGTGTGTGTGTGTGTGTGAACAAAATATCTCAAGAACGAAAAGAGCTAGGAAGTTGAAATTTTATATTTTATTTAAGTTAGGCACCCCCATGGGACGTGACACGAAGCTTTTGAACAAAATCGACCAAAAAGTACTAGCACTTTACTGATTCACTTTTTCAGTTTTTTTCGATTTTCTCAAAATTTGCTCCAACGATTTTTTTTAAAATTCAAAAATCAATTATTTTTTTAGATTCTCTATAAAATGTATATTCTCATTTTGTGATTGAAATCTTCTGAAGACCATTTTACTCTTGTACTCCATAGAAAAGATAGGAGAAATGGTTGCCATGGTATCAAAATATAAATATTTTCCCATACTTATAAATTTTACATCTTGAATTCAATTGTACCCTACTGTCGGAAACTAAATACATGTCGACACAAAAAATCTGGTGTGACAAGCACAGTACACAACTTTCGATTACCGAAGGTAAGAGAAAGTTGTGTGCTGTGCGCCAGTCACACCAGATTTTTTTACAAGCAAACGCAAAGTGGTCGTTACTGTTGCATAGACCACTTTTGAGAATGACACCCCAGTGTCGAAATACGTATTAAATGTTGCTGTTATAACCAATAAATAATTTGAAACAAATAACCGAGTGTTTTTATTTGTATATTTTTACTTTCTCTTACCTTGTTTGAAAAAGAAAGTATAGGTTTCATGTCAAAAATGGATTTTGATAGATATACACGTTTTGAGGTTTTCAGAGTTTGAAAAAGTGGTTTTCGCAACATGGTCGGTCTGTATGTGTGTCTGACTGTGAACAAAATATCTCCGGAACAAAAAGAGCTAGTTGAAATTTTATATTCAAGTTAGATACCCACCTAGGGCGTGAAAATAAGCTTTTGAACCAAATAGGCCAAAAAGTACTAGTACTTTATTGACGTACTTTTTCAGTTTTTTTCCGATTTTCTCAAAATTTGATTCAACGATTTTGATTAAAATTCATAAATCAACTAGTTTTTTGATGCTCTTTAAAAAGTATATCAGTGGCATTTTTGGTATAAATCGTTTGAAGTACTGTTTTCTGATGTGGAAGCATTCGTAGCTCAGCGCCATCTCTGAATCATCGCGTGACCAAGTTTGGAACTAAAGTGCTAAGAGCAACTAAATATATCTCGACACAAAAAAATCTGGTGTGACAAGCACAGTACACAACTTTCTTTTACCTTATTGAAGGTAAGACCAGTCCAATTCGTGCTTTTTTTGGTTCCTGTAGGATAGGCAACCCAAATGGCTATTACTAATAGATTTTTCTAGAGAGGACCAATCATGCCCGCTTCTTTAACAGACCCGATTTGCTGCAGAGGAGCTATTTATAAATATTTCTCAAGACTTATTCATTATAATTAATATTCAATATATACTGGAGGCTATATGATCACTCAAAACATATAGACTCACCTATTCACAGTAAATAGAAATTAATTTATTAACCAAATGGTTATTTGAGTTGCCTATCTTCTTGCAATACATGGTAGAAGAGAAATAAATAAAGCTGAACATGAAAACTTTACTGTGTGAAATTATCTCGTCCTTCGCTTCTTTTTCTTTGAATGAGAAAAAAAAATTGAGGTCGGGTCCGTATGGGTTGCAAACAAGTTTTCTTAAGGAAACCCTACAAATTAATGTAACAAACATGTAAATTAGAAAATTTTATTTTCCTATTTTTTACTTTTTAGAAGACCAATTCTTTTTACTTTCTCTTACCTATGTATATATGTAATATATAATAGAGAGAAAGTATTGGATTCATGTCAAAAATTCGATGTCGAGATTTTGATGGATCTTCACGTTTTGAGGTCCCCTGAATCCAAAAAAGTGGTTTTCGCGACATGGTCTGTCTGTGTGTGTGTGTGTGTGTGTGTGTGTGTGTGTGTGTGTGTGTGTGTGTGTGTGTGTGTGTGTGTGTGTCTGTGTGTGTGTGTGTCTGTGTTCAATTTTAAGCATGAAGGAATTGAGCTACGAGGTTGAAATTTTATATTTAAGTTAAACACCTCCCGGGACCGGAAAAATAAGCTTTTAATCAAAATCGGCCAAAGAGTACTAGTACTTTACTGATGTATTTTTTCAGTTTTTTTCGATTTTCTCAAAATTTGCTCCAACGATTTTTTTTTAAATTCAAAAATCAATTATTTTTTAGATCCTCTTTAAAATGTATATTCTCATTTTGCAATTGAAATCTTCTGAAGACCACTTTACTCTTGTATTTCATAGGAAGGGTAGGAGAAATGGTTGCCATGGTAACAAAATATAAATATTTTCCCATACTTATAAATTTTACATCTGAATTCAAATGTTCCGTACTGTCGGAAACTAAATATATGTCGACACAAAAAATCTGGTGTGACAAGCACAGAACACAACTTTCGATTACCGAAGGTAAGAGAAAGTTGTGTGCTGTGCGCCAGTCACACCAGATTTTTTTGCTCGTTTCAATTTTCATACTATATAATAACTTGCCCAGCAACACAAACCACACAATGTTTTGTTCCATCAGCTTTAGATTTAAAGAAATTGAAATGGCTCTTCCTTATTTAGTGTGCAATAACCGCAAATAAAATATCATTAATTCAAGGAGATCCTGACATGCGAGAATAAGAAGATTGATTCAGGCGAATCTTGGAATGGAAATAGATCCCGGAGGAGGCCCAGCTCGATATCCATTAATTAACGCGGGCACAAGGGCCGGGGGATGTTCCCTAGGGCGCGGCTCCTGTGGGCCTTGGCATGTAGTCTCTAGACCCTTAGCTCCCCCCATGGTTAGGGCCATTGTTGGTGAGCTTATCGCGCCGGCCGCGGCCTTGCGTCCCCAGACGTTCAATCATCGTCAGCATCCCTTCCTTCCTTTATTCCAAGTATACAATGAAAAACCCTATTCAAAAAAAAAATCAACTTTTATTTTCAAAAGAATAAAAACCTGTAAATTGTTCAGGGAATATCAAAAGTCGTGTTTGAAGTTTTTTAGGGAATTATCTTAAGAAGCTTAATAATAAACTAGTTATCAAACCACGACAAAGGCTATAGCATTTCAGTGGGTTGTGTATAAGTAAATGCGATTAAAAGTTTGTCTCAATGGAAGAACAATCATTAAAATAAACAATGTATGGAATTTAAATTAAAATGTATTGATTAAATTTAATTATGATGAGAAATAAGCAAATATTAAATTTTACTTCAATAATATTAATATATTATAGGCCTACTGTGTAAGGAATTCTATAAAACATTGGAAGTTGAAATGGAAGCAAAGCTTTATTTCTCTAGGTCAGGGGTCGGCAGCAGCCATTTTTCCGTGAATAATTTTACGAAATTTTACCAAGAGCCCCAGGACCTTTGAAAAAATATTTTTACTAAATAGAATTATTATAACTTACTTATAAATATTAAAATATATGTTCAATAAAAAAAAAAAATTGGTGTGTTTTAATGAAAAAGCGGAAATCTTATATAATTACGTACTTTATTTTAATATAAATCTAATCAATTTCAAACCTATCACATTTAAAATTCTTTTTGAAAAAAATATTTTTACTTTAATAAATGAAATTTGTTTCAAGAAAATTAAAATAAATATTTTGGACAGGCTCAAGAGTCACACAATTTGGATAAAAGAGCCGCGGGTTGCCGACCCCTGCTCTTGGTCAATAAAAAAATTATTTTATGCATTTATTTAAAATAATTATGTGCAAAAGTTTATAAAATTTATTTATTATTAGAAAGGGATCTTCAGGTAAAATAATTGTTAAAAAAATCATTTATTAAATTATCATTTCAGACTATTTATTTCAAATTTTTGGGGGAAACATATTGAAATTAGAAAAATAAATCAATTCTAGGCAAAATAAAATTTAAATATGTTGATATAGTTCACTGCCATTATTGAAGTTGCTATTTAAGTTTGAAAAGGAATTTTGCAACAAAAAAGGGTAAAATAAGTAAAATCTGAATCCTAATTATTAGATATAATAACTTAAATAATTTTAATCGTTCTGGAAGGGAAGAGAGCCAGTGACTTTTAGATCATCAAGCAAGAAATAGCGTTGTTAAATTAAATCACGCATTCTAAGATGGGCGGGACTTTTAGCTCTAAAGGGAAGGAAAAAGTTGTAAAACTTCCAAGTAAGAGGAGACCAATAAATTCCTATTGGAAAAAAACCATTAATTTGACCTCAAGAAAATTTGGCAATCTGGTCAGGTATTTTGTCTGGCCTGAAATTTTTCCAAATTAATGGTTGGCTACTTCCAAACAAAGAATATATATATAATCTCTTTATAATAATTGAAAAAACGGGTGACGAGGCTTTGATTGAAGGTTAACATGCCAATGTCCCGGATTTATAAGTAAAAAGATAAGAGAAAAATAACAAACATTTATTTCTTATTTGGTCAATAAAATAAGAACCATTCTTTCAAGTGAGTTTAAGACATTCAAAGAATTTGTTTGCTTTTTATATGGTGAAAATGGCTGTTTATATTGAAACTCGATTAAAAAAAACGCTTGATCAGTCAAGAATAAAATTATTTATTATTATAATAAGCGTTAAAATTTATTATTATTTCTAACCATATCAAGAATCGATAAATAATAAAATAAAAATATAATAATAATAAACTTATCTGACGAAGTGGTCTATTGTGCAATTGTTCAAATATTTTTTGTTAATGGTCAATTTATTGAAAAATCTTGTAATATAAAAGGATATTTTTTTTATTTAATATAGGCTATTCGATTAAAAGAAGCCAAAACATGTTTTGGCAACCCCTCTCGACAAGAGGAGGTTTTTTCTTTTAATATATAAATTATTTTACTGTTTAAAAAACATCAAATTCTAATATTTTTTTTTTATTTGATGAGAGGAGGGGGCGTCTAGTAGATAAACTCCTCCCTCCGAAAAAGAAAAAATGTTCTGGTTGGACTATTTAGGATGTGAACACAACCCTAAAAATTATTATGAGTTTTTTAAATTTGTTTCGGTACGAGGCCATTTGGGGGTTTTAACGACACACACCGCTATTCTATTAAACGAGCAATGTACAGTGAGGGCTATTGTCCCACCCAGAGTTTATACTTGGTATTTATTGAAAAAAATGTTTTCGTGCAATACAACGAAAACTTTCGTGGTTCAAAACTAGAAGAAAATTTCCCATAAAGATTTTCATTTTCTTTTATAAAAACACTGAAATAATCACAAGTAGAAAAACGCATGGGCGGGACTTAATATTCACCCTCACTGTACGTTTGTAAGCACATGAGTTCTTGAAAACGGCTCTAACGATCTTTTTCAAATTTTAAATATATCATTCTATTTTCGGTACAAATATGAAATTGCACTAGGTCTCACCTTTGGGAAAATTTTGGTACTAATATTTTACTGATGTACTTTTTTAGTTTTTTTGTTTTACTTTTCTCGAAATTTGCTTTAACGATTTCTTTCAAATTTTAAATATTTCTTATTTGAGGTATACAAAACAAACTAAACCTCGAGTACTAGAATTGTACTTTACTGATGTACTTTTTAGTTTTTTCAATTTTAACAAAAAAAAAAAAAAACACCGAGCTCCAGCCAGCTTGGCCATCCCCGAACTTTATTGTTATTAATAATATACCGATGACTACCAGGGGACGTTCCACACGCTGATTCCTCGGGGTCACCTACCCGCTTAGCAGATTAGTTTAAGTATAATAGTGTTTAGAAAAATTTCTACTATATCAAATTGTTTTTTTTTTTGGGGAATTGTAACTTTATTCTCCGAGACCTCTGGACTAATTTAGAAATTATGAACTGGAAAATGGTGCCCAAATTATTTGATTATATATACTGTACATATTTTAGCTAAAATAATTGTTTCAATTTAAACAAACATGAGAAACTATTGTGCTGCTTTCGTTTCAGAGGGTTGCAAAAAAGTATTCGTCATGGGCGTGGCCCTTCCCTCTCTTTTAACAAAAAGCAGTGAAGCTGTTATTGGTCCGAAATGGCGAGGAGGGTGTGACCACAATTTTAGAGTGGGATTCTGGCATCTGGAATTTTGAAAACGGACAGTTTATTTAAAATTTTAATTTTAAGGTTTATTTCATAATATAATTAAATTTTTATGGTTTTGTATAAAATTTAGTTTCATCTTATAAATGGGAAAGGGAAAAAAAAAACAATGATTGAGGGCAGGTTAGCTGAGGAGAAGGGAAGGGGGCGCCAATAGGGTTAGGCTCTATTTCTATTATTTAATATTTAGATATACCACAGAGCAATGCACATATTATTTATTTAGATTTAATTTAGGATTAAAAAACCAAATGGAATTTAAGCTCGCGATTATTATATTAATGTGAAGAATCCTTTTAAAATTTTGCCCCACCCTGTCCAGGAAATATTTTGACTTAAGGATTCTTTTGACTTTTTCTCTGTTATAAATTATTTATTTAGCAAATGTGAATAATTGGCAAGACTGACATGACACATGCTATGTGTTCAAATTCTTTTGTAACGGATACTATATTATTCAATACTCAACACACAGATACTTGGCTTCAACCCAAACAAAATTCCACCCTAGATTCTGTAAGTATAAAAACAAGAAAAAAAAAATCTTTGAATTTTTCATTGAAGGAGATGAAAAGGAAGGCATCTCATTAATTTATTTTCTTTTTCATTATTTAAATTAATTTTATTTCATTTAATATAAAGAAATGATTTATGTCCTTCTCGCTTATTATGTTAAGTCTTATGAAATTTAATTTAACAAATAAATTTAGAAATTTAAAAACGAGAGTGTTTATTGCATTCTAAGGCCTTGATAGAATTGATTTATAGATTTAACGTTGAATTAAAATTATTTTCACTTTAAAAAATCCTTAAAAACTTTAATAATTTCATTAATATTAAGGTGTGGTTGTATTAAATCGACCTTCTTTTTTTAAGTAAAAGATCAGAACCCTTTTCAAAGTTCTCTATTGTTATTAAATTTGTTATATATAAATTTTGCCCTGAAAATTGTTCCATGACCCAAAAATTTAATACCTTTCTAAAATTAAAAATTTATTTTTGTAATTGATGTTATAAAATAAGTATCAAGTGTGAATTTTACTATGTGTGATATTTATTATAATATTTATCCGAGAATTGTAGCTTAGGCATATTCAAATGAATTTGCAAAGGATATTAGATATTGTATGAAAATGTGTTTAATAAAAAATTTTAATGAGATAATAAA
>JAKCPI010031166.1:0-42484 GCA_023213315.1 Euborellia annulipes
TGCACAGACTATGACTTCAGGGTGGAGGGTGGAGCGATCAATGCATTGGCAGTTGGTCAATCCTTTTCCTACCTTGGAGTCCGTGTGGGCACCTCGGGCCTTGTAGCCTCGGAATGGTCGCTGGCGGAGATGTTGGAGAGGGTGGGGGCGGCTCCCCTGAAGGCCTCACAAAAAATGGAAATCTTGAGGCTTCATGTTCTTCCCTCCGGTATACATCCCCTGGTGTTAGGAGGCGTTACGGTGACCGACCTCATCGCCATCGATCGCCGGGTGCGGGCATTTATTAGAACAACCCTTAATTTGCCCCGCGACACTCCAGAAGGTTTCTTCCACGCCAAGGTAAGGGATGGGGGTTTGGGAATTCCATCACTTGGTTGGCAGGTGCCACTCCTGACACATGAACGTCTAAGCCGCTTGGCATCATCGAGCTTTGATGCAGCACGGGCTGCATCGGAGACATATCATGTGGTCAGGAGGATTAATTGGGCCACAGACGCCCTCCGAAAATACGGCGGCGTGGAGGGAGCCAGGGTTTACTGGGCCGGCCGGCTACATGACAGTGTCGATGGGAAGGACTTGGGTTTATGTTCGAGGGCGAGCCCGTCGTACTCCTGGGCAAATTATCCGGGCCCTCTGAGCAACGGCATGTTCAAGGACCTCTGCCGCCTCCGATCGGGTTCTCTCCCTTCTGCTGTCCGCACTAGTCGTGGAAGGCGGGAGGGGGGGGGTCCCGGGGTGTAGGGCAGGATGCCCCAGAACGGAGACGACGGCCCATATTATCCAGGGCTGTGGGCGAACTCACGACGGAAGGATCAAGCGTCATGACGCCGTCGTCCGATGTCTGGCAGACGATGTGAAAAAAAGATCCCCTAGGGTGGAGCTGGAATATTTATATTCCAGCACTGCCGGGGCACGTAAGCCGGACCTCGTGATGGCTGGACCGGAAAATCGGGTCACGGTCATCGATGTGCAGGTGGTTTCCGCACTCGCCGGGCTGGATGTTGCCAACACGAACAAAATTAATTATTACAGTGGTAACTCCAGCCTGATCAGAAACATCGCGGAAAGGTTCGAGGTCGCGGCCAGTCATGTCACCGTTTTGGCCGCGACAATTTCGTGGAAGGGGGTCTGGTGTCCCCGGTCCTATAGGGACCTGCGCGCCCTGGGTGTCTGCAAAAATACTCTTAATAAAATGACGCTCAGGGCGATGATAGGCTCCATTTTTAATTTCTCCACTTTCATGAGGCGGACCTTTAGGACGGGGCCCGGCCAAAATTAAATAATGAACTAAAAGACTCTCTATGAGCTGTTGCGGGGTGTGTTGAATGCCCCCAATTATCTGGCCTCGTTCCTAAAGAGATGTGTACATAATTTTAAATTTTTAACAAACTTGTAAATAATTTTAATTTTAACTTTTCTAATGTACATATTAAAATATTTGTTTAAGACCGCCCATTTAACTTTAGTGGATGTAAGCCACAACATCTGGCATAATTTTTGACGGCTGGCGTTTTTTGTATATAAAATGTAAACCTTTTCTTTTTCTTGTAAAGGGCTGCCCCCCTCTGCGTGGCGCAATAAACACAGTCAATTGAAATCGGAACACCGGAAGTGGACATTTACATGAAAGATTTTTCGTTTTTTTTTTGATTTTCTCAAAAACGGCACTAACGATTTTTTTTTATTGGTTATCAATTGGTCATGAGTTATTAGTCGTGTATAAATTTTAATCCGATTGAAATAAAAGGAAGGGGTGTAAATTAGGAGTGTCGCGATGATTTCAAATAAGTGAGAATGTGAAAGTCGTGTGTTTATACGACACATCTATAAAGCAAAAGAATTATTTCTATAACTATACATTTGACCGAGGTGTGAACCGCAACCTAATATCGTGTACACTTATTTTCACTTCCACTTTCATTTCCAAGTAGAAGACAATAGATAAAGGGGCATTATCTAATAAATTCCAAAATAATTACACATAATTCCAAAGACGGTGTACACCTAATTCCAATCCCGGTTCACATTTGACCAATTTGCATTAAGCGCTTTGAGTTTAACAGATGGCAGCACTTGATGGCAACGCCTGTATTTAGACAACCACAACAGACGCTAGCACTGTGAATGATCAGATGAGCCTTCCAATACATTTATTTATAATTTATATATGTACTCAAAGCAAGCAAAATCAGCGTTAAAATTTGAGTACTACTACTAAGTTACAAAAACAAAATTTGTTGATTAGTATTTTGTATGGTTCTACATTCATTTAAGTGTATTTTATATCTTGCTGTAGCAACTTACTATCAAATTTTGTTAATTTTTATTTTTTCAAATAAACTAATTTTGTAGATTGACTGAAATTTGTTTGTTCAATATTAGTCCTTAAGCTTAATTAAATTCCGAAATTTTATATTTCTATTGCTTATATAGGGTGAGCCATCTAACGTTTGTAATTTGAATCGGCTATAAAAAAAAAGCTAATGGATATTTTTTCGAAATTATGAGTTTATTAGAAAGATTAACAATTAACAATCGGTAGATAATAAATAATTAAAAAACAACTTCTACCCTATCAGTGGCCTACGTCGGGCGGCTCGTGCGCGCCGGGGGGATCTTGCTCCTTCCCTTAAGGGGCTCACATCTAGTGAGTATGTGGGCTGGCAACCACAAGGTCCCGAGCTGTACCTGGTATTTTTTCCACTTACTGGTACCAGATCTCTCTCTTTTATCTATCCTATCAGGTCTCACTTGACCAACTCTTGTTCTCTTCAGACCTCGACGCTATTAGAGTATTCGAGGGCTAGGGGTCTATTCATTTCAAATATCTTTTCTCCTTTCTTCTTATTCTTATTCTAACCCCCTGAGTAGTGACGTCAAACCGGTCCTCCATAGATGGGGGTTGTGCTGTGGGCCAGCACCTCACACACTTAAAAATCAACAAACGCTAAAAATCCCAAAACAGAGCCTCGGAACACGGATGGATTTAATCTACAACGACATAAGCAAAGGAAATGGTCTACGAATATCGGAATCTGGAACATTCAAGGCTTACGGAATAAACAACAAGAAGTAATATCTGAATTAATTGATAGGAAAATAGACTTTTCCTTTCTATCGGAAACTAAAAAGAAGGGGAATGGTGTCGAAAATCTTAAAGACTTCGTTCACTATTATAGTGGGGTGGAAAAGAGTGCAAGGGCCAAAGCAGGAGTATCAATTATCCTAAATCGAAAAATGTCAGGTTTTGTCACATCATGGGAGCCAATAAATGAACGAATTGCAATAGTTAAACTAGATTGGAGGGGTCGGACTTTGAATCTTATAGTGGTCTATGCACCGAATGAAGATGCACCGTTATCCATGAAAGATAATTTTGAAGAAACATTTAGGGATGTATTAGAAAAAATTCCCCAAAATCAAGAAATAATCATGGGGGGGCGACTTTAATAGTAGAGTAGGTAGGCAAACGAACAGCCGTGTGGTAGGAAGATATGGGGAGGAAACTATTAATAGAAATGGTGAAAGACTCCTGGAAATGTGTGATCAATATGATCTAAAGATAATGAATACTTTCTTCGACCATAAAGAGATACATAAATATACCTGGTACCAACATACAAAGGGCCAGAAATCGATAATTGACTATCTCATCCTAAGACAGAAATCAAGCTTAAGAACACAAAATGTCCGAGTAGCTAGAGGAGCAAATTGCGGAAGCGACCACTGTCTACTTACGGGAAAACTATTATATCCCATTTAGATCATGTGATAACAAGGCCAAAAAAATAGCCACAAAACCTGAAATAAAAAAATATAACTTAGATAGTTTAAATCATGATGGCGTCAGATACCTGTACCAAAAACGTTTAGAAGAAAAATTAAAATCATTAAATAATAGAACAATAGAAGAAGAATATCTCCATATAAAGGACAGTATCCATGAAGCGGCATATGAAGCCTTGGGTATTTACCAACCTATAAAACGTCCCTACTGGTGGGACCAGGGTATTGAAAATATGATAGCCAAGAAAAAACAGGCGTACCTCCGATTCTTACAAACAAAAGATGATTCAGACAAACAAACATATAAAATTTTAAACCGAGATGTTAAGAAAGAAGTTATAAAGAAAAAAAACAATAGTTGGGTCAGGAAGTGCCAGGATATTGATCGGCTGATCGGGGGTTCAAAAAGTTCGGAAGCGTGGAAGACTCTAAGAATGATAAAAACCAATACTAACAACAGGGTACAAATCGGCGGAATATCCATGAATGAATGGGTAGACCACTTTAAAAGACTGCTAGAAGAATCTCGCCCCGAATATCTACAAAGCTATAAAAGGAAAGAAGGTTCTGGATTCAATTTAACGACTCAAGAAGTTTTTGAAACAATTTCAAGGGTTAAAACAAAAAAATCACCTGGACCAGGAGGTATCTTCCCAGAACTGATTAAATGTGGACCTCCAAAACTATTTGAGATGTTAACAAAAATTTTCCAAAAATGCCTTAATGGAGAGGATACTCCCGAAGAATGGCGCACAGCTTATCTAACACCTATATATAAGAAAGGAGGCCAAAACGATCCAGGAAATTATAGAGGAATTGCCGTAATACCCTTAATCGGAAGAATCTACTCAAAGGTCCTCACATATATATTAGAAAAAGAAATTAAGGATAAACAACCAGAAGAACAGGCTGGTTTCAGAGCGGGAAGGTCCACAATAGATAATATATACACCCTAAAAATTATATTGGAAAAAAGACTTCAAAGAAATCAGGAAACACATATTGCTTTTATAGACCTCGAGAAAGCCTATGATAGCGTTCCTATTAACTATCTCTGGGAAAAAATGGAAGAACTAAAAATAAACCCTACATTAATCAAGGCTATTGTAAATCTATATAAAGATAACACCTTACAAATAAAAATAAATAACAATGTGTCTGATCGGTTTGAAATTTCAAAAGGTCTCAGACAGGGATGTAGCCTATCGCCGGCTCTCTTCAAGATCTATTTGGATAGGATTCTTCACGGGTGGTCAAGAAAGTGCAACAGTATGGGAATACAAATCGGAGAAAGTATGATTTCTACGCTATTTTTTGCGGACGACCAGCTGGTTATTGCAAATGATGAAATGGATCTTGACTACATGGTGAGGAAACTAAATGATTTATCAAATTTAATCATTTGGAAATTAAAATTCAAAAAATGCAAGAGATGATATTATAAATAAAGAAGACAATTATATAGAACTAAAACTTGGCACGAACACCCAGACAGATTTTATGGTATATATAACAAAGGTTGCAATTACTTTTTTAACAACAATGTTCGGTATAGTGGTAGATTCTGGGATATTAATAAGAGATGAAATTGAAAAAACGAAACTATCCTTTCTTCAGCATCTTAAATGAAGGGATGAAATTTATAAGCTATATTAACATAATACATATAATGAAAATTCAACGACACTAGAATCTTAAAATTTTTCATAGTTGAATAGCTTGAAGAACTAATAAAGGAAGAAATCGAAAAACAGAAATTTTCCCTTTAGTAGCCCTCAAAATAAAGTGGTGAAGCTTGCAGGCTAAATTCACATTTAGCTTACAAAAAAAATGCGCACACGACACTCCTACTTTACACCCCCTTCCTTTATTTCAATCGGATTAAAAATTTGACACAACTAATAACTCATGACACTTGATAAATACACTAATTTTTAAAAAAAATCGTTAGAGCCGTTTTTGAGAAAATAAAAAAAAAAACGAAAAATCTTTCATGTAAATGTCCACTTCCGGTCTTCCGATTTCAACCAAAAGCTTGATGTACTCCTTCTAGCCTATATCAAGCTTAAGTTTCGAATTTCGTATCTCTGAGACTTATGGTTGCGAAACGCAGGGGGGGGGTACATTCTTACGTACGTAAACATCAACTTCCGGTTTTTCTATTTTAGCCAAAATCTTGTTATACTTCTTGTAGCCTCTAGATAGCTTAAGTTTCAAATTTCAAGGCTCTGCGACTTTCCGAAGACGAGATATGAACGATTAAAATATTTATTTTACGACACTCCTAATTTACAACCCCTTCCTTTATTTCAATCGGATTAAAAATTTGACACAACTAATAACTCATGACACTTGATAAATACACTAATTTTTTAAAAAATCGTTAGAGCCGTTTTTGAGAAAATAAAAAAAAAATAAAAATCTTTCAATTACATTTATTGGATAAAAAATGTTTCACCAAGTACCAACACCAAATTCCTTAAGAACTATTTCATTTTAATGTCTACTTCCGGTATTCCTTCTAGTCTATACCGAGTTTAAGTTTCGAATTTTGTAGCTCTGAGACATATGGTTGCGAAACGCAGGGGGATACATACGTACATACGCACTGACCAATGGATTTTTGGCCCCTGAGGACCCCAATTTCCGGGTGATATAACTATATGCTTGGTTATTGTCGGAGCATATGAATTACTGAAATAATAAATATTTTAGAAAATGAAAATATGAGAAGAAGAAGAATTTTTAAATATTCGAAACTTCATTATTTTTATCTTATATATTTGAGCTTATAGTTTTGCTTTTAGTGAATTTTATTCTTGGAAAAAGCTTCACGTATTGTACAAATGTACATTCATACTTAGAAAAAGGGAATAAATATATAATTGAAAAGTTTTGTTTTGCCGAGAGTAGCAGAGTTGTTGATTCACAAAGAGAAACAAAGAGGTTGTCCTCTGCTTGATGCAAATAAACATACATATATATAATAAATATATCTCTACATATAAATGTTTAAGGAAATTATCAGTCAAAACATATAAATTCCATTAATCTTAAGTAATTAGTTTTAAGTTTTATCATCTAAGTTAAATATATTTAACATTGTAACTACCCATAACACAAGACTCATAATCTATCACAATGCCACCCAAATCAGTACTAGAACAAGTTAAAGGGGAACTAGCCACTCTGGGGTTAGAAATTAAGCTTCTATTTCAATCTGCATATGATAAGGAAGACCCTCAGGTAGCTGCCCTTCAAGACGATTTGGAACAAGCGGTAAAATTAAAAAATGACGCATCTAATATTATTAAAAAATCTGCCCAACATGATTTATTTACACTAGAAGGAGGTGAAACATTAGAAGACCAAATAACCACACACTATAATTCGCTTGGTTCATTTATCAAAGAGATTAAGCTCGTTCTCGCACAACTCACTCCTTCTAGCACTACTCAGGATGCCACCATGGCAAATTACAACACACCCACACCCCCGATCATTCATTTACCTGCACTCAATTTGCCTAAATTCTCAGGGGATTACGATCAATGGAAATCGTCCCTAGACTTGTTCACAGCCACCATTGATAAAAATTCGTCACTCACCCCAGCTCAAAAATTATCATACTTAAAAGGGAGCTTGTCCGGCGCTGCAGCTCTGGTCATTCAAGCCTACACGATTACCGATGATAATTACGCTATTTGTCTACAACTACTCAAGTCTCATTATGATCGCAAGAGAGAGATCATATTCTCATACATAGATAAGCTCCTTAATCTATTTTCAATTAAACATCCAACAAAAGACTCCCTCAGTCAGTTTAACATTTCAGTAAGAGTCATCACCACAAATTTAAAAACACTAGGTTTAGACTTAGCAGCCTGTAATGCATTCATAACAAGGATCATCATGAAAAAGATTGATCCACAATCATTAGAAAGCTCATTACATACACAAGTGGTAGATGAAGAGCCGAACTAAGATACTCTCCTCAAACATCTAGACATTAGGCCCCAAGCTTTGGAGACACAAAATAAAACTAACCAAACACCGAACAAACATCAGACAACCACATATAATTCTCCAAAAGGGAAAACAGCCAAAACATATAATGTCACCATTACAAACCGTATATGTCCGATCTGTCAAAAATCACCGAGTCACAGGGTCAAGGAATGTCAGAAGTTCTTGAACTTAACCATACCAGACAGATACAAACACTATGAGAACATATACGGTGTGTACTTTGCTTCTCACCCACACATTTCGCAAACAATTGCTCATTTAGGCCATGTTTTCTTTGCGGCAAATTACACCACCGACTCTTACATGAAAACAAAGAACATTCAAATCAATCAGCAAAATCTAGTTCTTCCTCTAATCGGTCTTGACCTTCTACTTCCTCTAATTCTGATCAATCGGATCACAAGACAGCAGCAAGCCCGGATGTTACACCCACCCAGAAGACTTGTGTGGCCCAACGAAACCGGAAACAGTAACTTAAACAGGTGCCATTACTCTCCACAGTCAGAACCAATCTATTACATAATAAAGGTACCATACACACAGAGAGATTCCTACTTGATTCAGCAAGTGAGGTTTCCATCATATCCAAACAATTGGCACGCACTCTGGGTACCAGAAGAAAACCAGATCCAATTCACATAGAACGATTGGTCACCGCAGACAAAATAGAATCCACACATACGACTATGATCCATATTTATTCGTGCTACAGTGACACGAACTACCAACCCTATGAGTTTCATATAGTGGACAAAGTAGAACTCACATTACTAACCAGGCCTATCGACCCAGCCTTGGTCACTTTCATCCAAGACAAACCGTTGGCAGACCCTTACTTCCACACTCCAGCTCCAATACACGGAATATTGGGAGCGACTGTATGTGCCAAGATATTTACAGGAGAGAAGTTCAGTGTTCCCAACAACAACTTAGCAATTTTCAACACAGAATTCTGATGAGTGCTGCTAGGCTCTGCTCCAACATTAACAAAAGAACCTCTACCAAGTGAATTGGGACACAAACAAACAGATGGAGAAACGAAGAAACTTTTTGTGCTCACAAGGGTAGAACCAAATACCAATTCACGCAAAGCATATCAGACTTCTCGCAATTTCCACAGATTTACATCTCAAACTAAAAACCTGCCAAGTTCAAACAGGCCGTCCGAGATTGGAAATCGGAGGTCCACAACCAAGAAGCCTTGGCACACAACCTGGTTCACAGGTCCACTCATATTCAGGTCTAATCCGCCAGAGGAATACACACGGAAGCGTAGATTTCAAGCTACGTAGCTTCACCGAACCTCAGGAGCTCATACCTTATGAATACGTGGATGGCAACCACGGGGTGTTCTGAGCTTCGTGCTGACATTACTTCCACTTACTTGTGTCAGACTCCTTCTCTTTCATCTTTCCTATCGATCACTCTCAATCAACCGTTCTTCCTATCCTGATGCTATTAGGTAACGAGGGCTAGGGATCACTCCTTTCAGTTCTTCTCACACTCACTCTACACAGGACACTCTAACTAGGAAGAACATTTCAACCAACAGAGAAGAACACACACAGCCAAGGAAGAACACAACAGTTACAAACAAGATGCACATATCAGTTCCTCACATAGTTTACATCACAAATACATATTGCGAACTCTGTTCACCGGGCCCCAGTATGGACGCGCAAAAGCGGTCCTATGTAATGGCGGAGGTACTCTGGGTGAATCGTAGTTTCACTCTTAATTGCCATCTCTATGACACCGGTCACATGATCCCAAACAATACCAATTAATATTTATTTTTTCTCATTATTAATAATTCAGTTGTTTATTAACAAGCAAACAAGCCACATCGAAACGACCCAAGCTGCACCTTTTCATACATTTTACTCGAGCTAATCGCATCCCTGCAGTGCTAGAAATCAATCTACAAGATTCCAAGTGATTCTACAAATAATTGCATTCAGTTTCCACAGAAGATTTATCCCAGCCAGCAGCGACCGACCGCCCAGGAGCTCTAACCATTGCTCAAAGGTTCCCAGATTTATATTTTTCCTCACACAAAAATGTTTCGTTTCGAAATCCATTTCCTTTCAGGCTATTTCTATTAAGAGAAATACAGACTATTTCAACAGGAGTTAAATCTCACTAACACTAACTAGCTAATCTTATTTATAAGAGATGATAAGTCCTTGAATCAAGCAAATACATTTTCCTTCACAATTGAATTGTACGTGCATCTGTTTTCACATTAACTACATTCCATACAATCGATTCAAATCTAATATTATTGACTCTCTTTTAAATAAGAACTCTTTATATTTTCAAACTATGGACTAAATCTATTAATAAAGAATATTTTTAGATAACATTGTAACAAACCGATAATTAGCGATTATTAATTAAGATAATTAATAAACACACATACAAACCCACACAGACCAATTAAGATAATTGATTCCTATTACTCATGCTATTATTTAATTATAATTAATTATCTTTCAACAAAGAGTATTATTTGTAATATTATTTTTTATTCAAAAACAAAACAAAGGATTGAATCTATTTGTAAGAATCTATTTCTTAAGCAAATTAATTATCTTGTAATTATTTTATCAAATTCAATTATAACATAACATTATCTTGTAAATATTTGTTGACTGAACAACATCTGATTATTTGCCAATAAAATAATTAAACTTGTTATATTACAAACTGAATATTTGGCTTAATCATTTCTTGTCCAACTTATTTATTTGTTTAATATTTCAGCACCTTCTTGTGAATAAAAAACCTTTCTGCGTCTAGATCACACAAACTTGTGTTTTCTCCTTATAACTAACTTTACTTGTAACTAACTAACTTTTCAATCGTACATACAGTAAAAGTTTGTATCTGGTTGACCGACTGTGAGACGGAGTCACAAAACTGGCAAATTAATTTTTGTTTCAGTTTTTCAAATTTTGTAGATTTTTTCAAGCACTATCGCAGTTGGCCGTTCCAGTGGGCCAATTGAGATGGGACGGGGCTCGTATAAATGTGAAAGTAAAAAAGAACTGATTAGATTGCGAACTTTGCAGGCTCAAGACGTTTGCGTTAGAAAAATGCAGATAGCCAAAAAAAGAAAAAAATCTAAATTTTTAACGGTTCTAGCTAATGGAGAAAATTTTTGCTTTCGTTAAATAAATCACACAGCGATGTTTTCACTTTTATTTTCTTGTGGTTAGAAGATCTCAAAATTTGAGAAATGAATCGATAACATATAGTCATTGAAAGTGAAAACAAAAAATATATACCTCTTGAGATATCATTTAGGTCATGCGTTTTAAAATTATAATAATTCGCATTGGATAAAGTAAAAATAATAAACAATACTGCTGGTCGACTTTTATCAATTCTATAGAAAGTTGTGTTGTCAACATGGAAAATATAAATAGGTATATACACACTTATGATGATTAAAAATGAGATATTTAGTTTTATATTTCTATACCTGGAATATACAAATTTCAATTACATTCTGAATGCTTAAACACTCCATATGTTATCTACAAATTTTTGGCAATTTATTATATTTTTATTTCCATTTTTTTTAAGTAGAAATGTATAAAGAGAAATGGAATGAGGATCTCCACTGCTTGATGCAAATCAACATTTTATAAATAAAAATATATATATAGCATGGGTTGCGGTCCATGGATTCTGTGGATGCGGCGCATCTCTAAAATTTCAAACATTTAGAGTATTTTCATAAATATATAAAGACGACTTGAAAATTTCAAGAGGATCTTTAAATTTTCAAATTATTATCCGTTATTTCAAATATTTCTATAAAAACATTTTTTGTTTTGAAAAGTATATTGGTTCTTGAAATGAAATAAAATTGTTGGATAGTATCAAGCGGCAATTAAAATAAAAAAAGCATCCTCTAGTTGAAAAGTCACCAACCGCCATTTGTATATAGGTATATTTATATAATTTATTTGTTTGAGGCTATTTCTGTCTTGTATTATATCTTTTATGATTTTTTCCGAAAAGGGCGTGGATAGAAGGTTTGAAGTCCCTGCCTGATATCTTCCAGTTCAAGCATGTCAAAGACAAGTCCAGAAGAGTTTTAGTCGAAGAAAAATTGTTCTCGCTTAGGAACTATAAAAATAGTAATAATACAAAAAGGAATAAATAAAGATGATTCGAGAATTTTTTAATGCAATCGAATGCAATCTTTGAACTAATCCATTTCTAAAACCTCTCAATATATAAGATCGGAAATAACTAAGAGTGCTATAGATAAGTCATATCTAGCGAATAGAATTAGGAGAAATTTAAAGAATTTTCTTATAGGACAGGCTGATACATTGTGGAAGATGGTCAATTTCCATCTAAGGGACAGTTGAATTTAAGTCACAAAATTTAATTTCTGACTTCTACCCTCACTCACCCAAAGCAGTATCAGTCTGGGGTGAAAGTTGCAAAATATATTTTTTAAAAATCTAATGTTAAATTTGTAAAAATAACGAAAATGATGCCGTATTCGATGAAATTTTCAAAAAAAGCGAAGATTAAAATAAAATTTAAAAAAATGAAGGGTACTTTTTTGGACAGCATCCCTGGTTGAAAAGTCAACAACCACCATTGGTATATAGGTATATTTAAATAATTTATCTGTTTGAGGCTATTTCTATATTGTATTATATCTTTTACAAAGATCAGCATGAGTGAATCTTGTTTTTGCATTTTTTGTTTCTCTGAAATTATGACCCCACATATGAGTAAAACTCAGATGTGAATTTAGTGTTGAAGTTCTCTCGTCGATCAGTTTTTTACAACACTGAGAATAATTTTTAATTTCACTAAATTAATATTTACTTAATTCGGCGCTGGATCCATTCCGATTGATTCTTTAAATTTAGAAGTTTGATCATTAAAGCCTTGTCAAAATAAAGAAAAAAATATGTTTATAATAATAACATTTTTTAAATAAAACTACCACGTTCGAGAAGTAAACTACGGCCGATTGTAAAGTTGTTTATAGTTAAGAATGATAAGATTTTTTTTACTTTTTTAATATAAACATTTATGACTTATCACATAATTTATATAATACCTGTCTATATAAGTTCGCTCTGCACTTGTTTCGATTCATTTTACAATTATTGTTATTCAGTAAATTTTAAAAATGGTCAACTTGGTTTCACTTTCAGTCATATTGTCGATCATTTTGTTTTTTGTTGGGAATGCTCATTTGGCAGAAGGTAATTATTTTATTTTATTTTATTTCTTTTTCTTTTTCTATTTTTATTATTGTTTGGGTTTTCAAAGGTTCAAAAATTAACGCTACTTGAAATATTGGCATAATTTAACATAGTTCATAAATTAAAAATTGTATGCATGCTCTTCTATTCTTTTTATAAAAAAATTTTTAATTTTCGACTCATTCAGAAACTTAAATACCAATCATGGTACTTGCTCTCGGACAAAACGATAAAATTTTGGGGCAAAAGCATTGCATGATTGTTATATAAGCACAAGAACAATAGGACCAGAGACTAGCTATTTTAAATTGGTATTATTCTGTTGTTCTTGTTGCAAATATCCATTAAACTGTTTAGAATTACAATTTATTTATCCTCAATTTAGAAACAAAAATAAAATTTTTAGTCATTATATTTAATATGGTGTCAGGAAAAAGGATCCCTATCTTCACCTGGTCAAAATCGACCCAATGGCATCTCCTGTTTCTAAAGAAGCAACTGAACAAATCGCTTTTTGTTCTGCTCAAAATTCAAAAAAATTGACACAGTTATGAATTTTTGGTTGTGTAGCGGCCCGTTCTTGGGCCTTGAGACACGGCCGCTAGATGACTCAGTCGGATCGTTGCGTCGTTTAGCATGAGTGAAATATTATCACCCATGCTATATTAAAGCGACTCGATTCGATTGGGAAGCGAACGGATTCGGACATTCGAATCTGGAGGGGCCAAATGCCAACCAGCAGCCCCTCCCCTGCACACACCCTATATGAACACGCAACCTACAACCTGCACTCAACAGATTGTTAGGACCCCATCGACTTGATGGGGGGCGCACAAAGCACCACACAGCACTCACCTCACGAGAGCCCTAACAATATCTGGTGACCGCCCGACGTGATTGCAAAGCAAGCAGCCTCTTGACCCGCCAGCTAGGTGGATAGAGCCTTGCCCGGCTGACTTAGTCGGTAATCGGCAATCACCACAAGAAACAAAGGGTGTGGTGTAGCGGCCCGTTCTTGCTCATGTGCCTCGAGCCTTGAGACACGGCCGCTAGATGACTCAGTCGGATCGTTGTGTCGTTTAGCATGAGTGAAATATTATCACCCATGCTATATTAAAGCGACTCGATTCGATTGGGAAGCGAACGGATTCGGACATTCGAATCTGGAGGGGCCAAACGCCAACCAGCAGCCCCTCCCCTGCACACACCCTATATGAACACGCAACCTACAACCTGCACTCAACAGATTGTTAGGACCCCATCGACTTGATGGGGGGCGCACAAAGCACCACACAGCACTCACCTCACGAGAGCCCTAACAGGTTGTTTAAAAGTAAAAACGTAGTTTTGAGTTATAGCCGTTTAAATTTTGACAATTTTTAAGCAGACAAAAATAGGGCATTTCTTCCATTTTTACCCTCGCTATTATTCTATTCCGAATGAAAATTTGCTGCTGAATTCAAATATGTAATCAAAAATTATACCCACATTTAACTCACATTTTTGCCATTCCTGAAAAAACTGGTAGGTGAAGATAAGGGCCCTTTTCCCTGACACCATCACATGTACATTACTATGTTTTTTACTTTACCATACAGGGTATGGTCAAGTATTGTAATCGTGCATGAAAAAAGTGGTTTTTTCCTTCTTTTTTTCGAAATATCTCAAAAACGGCTGAAACTATTTTGATTAAAAAAATTGAGCGAAACCATGGCATTTCGGTCTACAAAAAAGCCCTAATAAGTGAACATCGAAAAAATTATATTTTTCGAGATAATAATTGTTTTGTCAAAATGTCTGTTAGTCTGTTAGTCTGTTAGTCTGTGCGTTACCAAATTTTTGTGGACGAGCTAGCTCAAAAACTAGTGTGAATATCAAAACCAAATTTCACACGTAGTTTTGGTGCATTGAGATTAAGAGCTGATTAGATTTTGGTGCATATCGACCCAAAATTAAGGGGGGTGGAGGGGGGTTAAAAATTAAAAATCTAGGCCATTTGAGCAAACTCAACCAAATTTTGTATACATAATCCGTGGGACCCCAGAAGTCTAAAAATGCAAAAAACTAACAGCCCAAAATGGGGGGGGGGGGGCAAATGTAGGGTCAAAAAATGAAAATATAGGCCCTTATACCAAACTCAACCAAATTTTGTATACATAATCCGTGGGCCCCAGAAGTCTAAAAATGCAAAAACTAACATCCCAAAATGGGGGGAGGGAGTGTAGGGTCAAAAAATGAAAATATAGGCCCTTATACCAAACTCAACCAGAAGTGTATGATAAAGTCAAGTGGATAGCCACATCAGAACGTGTCAGTTTATTTGAATTTTGAACTACCTCATCAAAATCTACTCAATTCACTCATCAGTCCGTCTCCAAAAACTACTTCAATCTTAAAAAATATCTGGCGTGTCTTAATCACGCCGCGGTTTATCAAGTGATGGTTTCCAACATCCGGAACGGATAGAAACCATGAGAAGAAGAAGTCTTAATCACATTGCATAACTTTACTATAAACTAGCTTTCTTATTAGATTAGATAAAAAAAAATGTGTGCAAGCCCTCTTGTCTTCCAAAACTTCACTTAGAGAACTTTAGACAATTCTTGTTCTATTTAAATCTAGACAACGAACATGGGGCAAAGTTTTCATGAAGCCATAACGACAACTATACTACATTTTTACGAATTCTGTTCATGTTGTTTTTCAAAATAATTGAACTGTTTAAATAAAAATTAATTAAGGGATAATCTCGATGTTAAAAGAGCATATTTTAAGAAATATTAATTACTGGGAACTCGCTGGAGTCAGGCAGGCTATTAAATAAAATTGTAATATCTTTTGTAAACAAAGTATAAATGATGTTTTTTCTCAGTGGCGTGCAGGGCATCCCGCAAATTCCAAAATGTCAAGAGTATTTTCATCCGTGTTATATTTGAAAATTTGTAAAATTTTAAAAACACTTTCAATAAATACTATACAACTAATTCATTTAAAGTTATATAAAATTTAAAATTTACGGAGCTTTTTAACGTTAGCAAATTTAAAGAATATGAAAAAAATATTCCAGATTTCCTATTTTAATCACTTCAGCTATCTTGTGGAAAATACTTTGATTTTATGAGGTTAAAAAGTGAATTAATTTACATGTACTCGTCCCATGACTTTCATTTAAAATCTATAAATTGCATTAAAAAAATTAATCGTGAAAGATGAACTAAAAGATGTTTGGGCAAAAGTATTTGCTTTAATGAAGTCCAATTGAATATTCTCTCTCTCTATAACGAGTATCGTTTTGGTCCGAGTGCAAAAGGCCATTCCTAGAATAATAGAAATTAAGAAATTAATCTCTAATAGTCTGAAGGACAGGTTTGAACTTGTATTTGGCATCCTTGCAATACACCTTAGTAAAGAAAGAGAGAGATCATTCTATCCGCGCTCTTTGTAGTTATTTTCATCGATCAGATTCTAATGAAAGAATCGCTCACCCGCACATTAAATAATAAAAAAGTGAAAACTTTTTCAAGACTCGGTACACTAGAGCTGCCCTAGTAATGATTAATAAACTTAAATATAAATTGTTCATTTATGGCTATACTATATATAACATCCTCTTAAAATCTCAATAGAATAATTCAAAAAATATTTTCTGCCTTTTGAACCAGATATTGCAAAATCTAATCAGGTACTATGTATTGATACAAAAGAACTTTTTGACTTTCCGTTCTTGGGTTATCGTGGGTATCGGAATTCAGACACACAAAGAGAAAAAAATCATAGTTGAAAAATATTTTTCTCCGCGTTTCAGACATTTTAAAGCACAATGAGCAAATATTTATTTTTATGCGTGATTTAATACATTTAATTTGCATTATGCCTTCTACGAGCGCCTCGTCAGCAGTTTCAACTATGAAAAGAATTGAAACATCACCAGAAGAAGCTGAAGTGAATATAGATTATCCGCTCTGTTTAAATATCAATTGATAAAAAATCTAATGTTAAATTTGAAAAAAATAACGAAAAATTCTATGATGCGGTTATCGATAAATTTTGCAAAAAGGAGCGAAGAATAAAATAAAATTTAAAAAAATGAAGGTCTATTTTTTGGACAGCATCCCCTGGTTGAAAAGTCACCGCCCGCCACTGTTTTTTTTTTCAAGAGATTGGGGAAGTACAAATACAACATAGATAATCCATTCTGACAATTTTCATCTTTTTTTCCCCTGCTTCCGAAAAACTGAAACGGTGAAAAATTACTTTTTAAGAATGATTTTTTTTCTCTTGCTATGTTTGATTCCAATGTTAAAGGTAACTTCACCTTTATTTTAGAAAATATCAATTTAATTTCAGAAAACCCCCTATTGTATTTCAAAATTTTCAAGATGTGTGAGGTCTCAAATTTAAAGTTTGTTGCGGAAATGAAAACGACTTCAAAAATTTTTGAAAAAATCTCAGATCATGAACCGTTATCTAGGCCACTAATTACATGTAATGTTAATAAACTAAGGTAACTTCATTTTCAACTGTCTGATGGTACGATTTTATCGAAAAATTTCAGGTCCATTGGTGGCGAATGAAGATGACGTCATAAAATTTTCAAAAAATTCACTTTATGGTCTACTACTACTTCTAAACAACTTTTGACATATAGTACAAGTTTTGTAAAATCTCACTCTTTTTGGTTCCACCCTAATATCAAAATTTATAGTTCTATATTTAGTTGCATCAATGAGAGGAAATCCTAAATAATAAATATTTGCCATGCCCTGATTAAAGTTTAATCAAGAGTGAGTTGTACTAAAACGCATAATATCAGTAAATTAGCCACCACCAATAAGGTAAAGATAACACGAATTATTGATAATTCAAATGGAATTTTGAAAGCCACACTAATTGTATTCCTTGAAGCCGACGTGGTAAATAGGCACGGCCAATTAAGGATATTCATCTAACCATGGTTAATATTAAGGCAAAAAACACAAATTGTATCTAAGAATAGAAAACAAATCGCGGTGTTTTAGTTTCTAAAAAATACGATCTCGGAGAGAGAAATAAATTAAAATAGTAACAGGGTGTTTCTAAAAAAAAAAACTCTAATAAAAAACAAATCTGTGGGGTCATGTCTCCTACTCCTAAGAATACGAGTATGACCATACTCCCCAACCTCTCACCCCGAAAAATTGATTAACCCATAGCCGTAGCCAAGAATTTATTAAACATAATAGTCTGATAAAAAAATTTGGACATCTCCTTACCTATAGGAGTACCTGAGGGGTGAACCAGGACTTTGGAATTAGGTGTAACACATCTTTGGAAGTATGTAATATTATTTTGGAATTAATTAAATACAATGGCCCTTCATCTATTGTTCCCTACTTGGAAATGAAAGGGAAGTGGAAGTAGGTGTACACAATATTAGGTCGCGGTTCACCCCTCGGAAGTACCTATATACAATATATATATACAGGGTGTTTCTAAATTGATGCGAAATATTTTAAAGGGTGATTTTTCAGCAAAAATTAAGGGGGGTCTTTCATATAATTTTTTGTTCAAAACCCCTTCCCCTCCAAGTTACAGCCCTCTAAAGTTAGGGGGGAAATTGTTTTTATTTAATATATCCACTATGGAAGAATTTAGAAGAATGAAATTTGGCAGATAACTGATGCTAATAAAATGGCAGTTTTTGACGATTTTTGTAACCCTAAAATGTTATCAAAGGGAGATGAATAAAATCAACCCACTTGATTATTTTTTAACAAATAATAACCAATCTGTGAATTTATGTGAAAAGGGTTTGAGTATTATTTTATTTTTTTGTGATCAAACAAACAATTTTATGAGAAAAAGTCAAGACATAAAAAAGTTGCAGATTGAATCCGTCTTTTAATCAAGTTTTAAATAAGAAAATGTAGACGCATTAAAAAGTTTTGATGCAAACTATTATAGGGGTTGATTTTTTCATCCCCTTGTGATAACATTTTAGGGTTACAAAAATCGTCAAAAACTGCCATTTTATTAGCATCAGTTATCTGCCAAATTTCATTCTTCTAAATTCTTCCATAGTGGATATATTAAATAAAAACAATTTTTCCCCCCTAACTTTAGAGGGCTGTAACTTGGAGGGGAAGGGGTTTTGAACAAAAAATTATATGAAAGACCCCCCTTAATTTTTGCTGAAAAATCACCCTTTAAAATATTTCGCATCAATTTAGAAACACCCTGTATATATAATTATATAACGTATACTCCTAGAAGAGGTAGAAGATGCCTAGATTTTTTTATTAGAGTATTATGTTTATTAAATTCCTTGGACTATGGCCATGGGTAAGTTAATTTTAAGGGGGAGAGGTTAGGGGAGTATGGATATACTCCTAGGAGTAGGAGACATGACCTCCCTGATGCCCAGATTGCTTTTTTTATCAGAGTATTATTTTTATTAAATTTTTATTGAACGTTTATTTATATCCTGTAAAATTTCGATGTTTACCTCAACATTTCGGGGAGGGTGGATCCTAATACCATTAGCCGTGTGGGTATGGCCATTTGCTTAATAATTCAATGAATAGCCTCAGTTATGCTCTGATTAACCTATGACATTCATGTCTAAGGCCTGTTTCTTACCTACCCGGTTGTCGCGTTTATACCACGCCGTGTAAACGACTCTCGGGGTGAAAAGTAAATGCGAGACTTCATACTTGTCCGACAAATGTCGTGGTCAGGTGGATGACACCCGATTTATAAAAATTTTTAAGAAAAAAATAAAAAACCGACTTCAAAAAATTAAATGCAACAAATATAAAAATACACTAAAAGGTATAAAATAATTATTATCTTATTTAGTTACAACTAAACGACGAAATATTAACACGAAATTACTTTTTAAAGTCGGTGCCAAACAAACTATACCTATAAGCGAGCGTACCCGCCAAACGTACTAAGTAAGATCCGTCGAGTGCGATTCATAAAAGGTATATGTTTGGCACCAACTTCAAAAAGTAATTTCGTGTTAATATTTCGTCGTTTAGTTGTAACTAAATAAGATAATAATTATTTTATACCTTTTAGTGTATTTTTATATTTGTTGCATTTAATTTTTTGAAGTCGGTTTTTATTTTTTTCTTAAAAATTTTTATTTTTCTCTTTTTAGTGATGTTATTAATAGTGATTATATCATCAGAACTTGACCAAATTAATATGACACCATCCCTAAGACACCCCCTTTCGATAAAAAAAGAACCATCGAAATCGGTTCATAAACAAAGAGGTTAGGTCTAAACAAACCTAAACAAACCTAATAAAAAAGGTCTAATACCTATGAAAAAAAATCGAAAAAAAAATGGGACCAATCGGAAGCTAGACTGGACCCAATGCAAAAAAAATTTTCAAAATCGGTTGACAATTGGCGGAGATATGAGGTAACATAGGCACAAAAAAAAAAAAAAAAAAAAAAAAAAAAAAAAAATTCAATCGAATAGAGAACCTCCTCCTTTTTTGAAGTCGGTTAAAAATACGCAAAAACATTTTTGGGTATTTTGTTCTATTTGCCTCCAAAAAAGGAGATATAGTCATTTTAGGGTAAATTTTTGAAATTTTTAAAGTGTTCTATCTTCTAGGTTTTTTAAGTTTTATCATTCAATTTTGGAACATAGGATATTGTTAAAATATCTCGGGAGAATTTTTTTATTTTATTCAAAATTTGACCCCTGAATCGAAAAAAAGAGGAATTTTTGATTTTGGTGCTTGAAAACAAAAGCTTAGCATCTTCTGTTTTTCAAGTTATTGACCCGAAGGTGGAAATCGAACCCAAGTGCCAAAAATAGCAATCAAACTATCGTGTGAGGCAAACCCTTATGACATATATGTATCGCGTTAAATATTTCACTCAAAGATCTTCATTTGTTAAATTTCGCTATATAGTGATTCTAAATTTTAACAGATAGATTCACCTCACATGGTAGCCAATTGGCACTTAGGTTAGATTCTCAAGAGGGTGAAAACAATTCTTCTAATATAAAATAAAAAGAAATACTCCTTTAAAATCTTTATCTAATCCAGATATGTTTATATAGGCATAATTTTGTCATAATTTTTTTCTAAATTAAACTTGAACGGTGATTATTAAATTTAAAATAATCAAATTAATTGTAATATAATGAAATTTTAAAATTCAATAAATAAGTACCTTGAAAATGGGTATTTAACGTTCGAATCATGTAGAAGTAGATGGATTTGTAAATATCTAAAGAACATTAAAATAGGATTCCTAAAAAAATTATTTAAATTTGAATTTTTCTCCTTTTTATGATTAGATTGTGCAAAGAATGATTTTGATAGATTTAATCAATATGTCAATAGAATTTATACAATTAATTATACAATTATACAATTAAGAATCTAATTACTAATTATCTAATTAATAAACAGTAGAAATGTAATTTGAAAAAAAATACTTAAAAACAATGTATGCTTCTTTTTTTTAGCTTGTAAATCTTATGTACCTAATTAACATTATAATTATATAAAATTTGTGTAAAAATATGTATTTTAGCGTATTTACCGACCAAATGTTCTAACGGACAAGGTCAATTTTAAATAAATAAAAAAAAAAAAAAATCTAATTAGCTTAGGATGAAAATATTATAAGATTTAATTGAAAGTAATGGAAGGCAGCCCAGGGGTAGTGAGGAAAGAAAAAATTAACACATATCCAAATAAGGTGTAATTTATTGGAATCCTTCCTCCTTTCCTTTCAAACCGACGTTTCGGAGGATTCTTCCCTCCTTCTTCAGGGTTTCAAGGGGTCAATGAAGGAAACAAATAAAATGCTTCCTTCCTCTCTCCACAGCAGTGTTTAAAACTTTTTTCTTCCTTAGCAGAAGCATAGAAAAACAATTTTTTTTCTCTTTTTTTAATTACATAATTAAAAGAAAAAAAATGTTTTTCTATGCTTCTGCTAAGGAAGAAAAAAGTTTTAAACACTGCTGTGGAGAGAGGAAGGAAGCATTTTATTTGTTTCCTTCATTGACCCCTTGAAACCCTGAAGAAGGAGGGAAGAATCCTCCGAAACGTCGGTTTGAAAGGAAAGGAGGAAGGATTCCAATAAATTACACCTTATTTGGATATGTGTTAATTTTTTCTTTCCTCACTACCCCTGGGCTGCCTTCCATTACTTTCAATTAAAAGTTCTACCAGTCCGTCTCTCTCCAGAGAAAATTTCGTTGCAAATAAATTATAATTACTTCAGATTTTTAGTTTTTGTTTCTTTCATGGATGTACAATATTTTTGTTTCTCGCCTTTGTTGATTGTATTGTAAAGCTGTGATTGTAATCTGAGTTTAATTTTGTATAAGGTTTACTGGAAACCTATTGAAATTTTCTTTTTTGACTTTATGATTTAATCTAATAATTATTAATTGATGTGTTAAAACTTGATGTCGCTAAAAATTTTGTAATCCTCGTATAAATCATTAGAGAGTTATTTGTGTATTGTAGTTGTTTATGTACCTTGTACTAAGAAACAATAAAATATCTATCTATCTATCAATAGAGATGAAGTGCAGTTGACAGTATAAATAAGTAATAAGTAAAATCTATTTTGATATTTAATCAAAGGGTTTTATTTAATCATTAGATACATTATAATATAAAAGTTTATTTCTATTTTTTGTTAAACTCACTTTTTTTTTGTATTTTTCACAATTTTAGGTGTTGATTCGTGTTTTCCTTTGAAAAAGATGAATCGAATTTTGGGATTTGAGAGGTTCTTTGTAGCGGTCAGTTGCAGGTGTTTTGTCAAGAATGGATGAAAAAAATCATTTTTCCCCTTTATTTACAATAAAAAACCTTTCTTAAAACATTTTATTAATAAAAGGTAGACAAACAAAGGTCACCCTTCCCTTAATCGTGATCATTCAGCTTTAAAAAATATTTATATATAAAAGATATTGGAGATCCTTCAATTTAAAAAATCTTGATTTTTAAAAACAATTTAGTGACACTAGTATTTATGCGATATTTTTTGAAAAATATTTTACAATAATACTTTGGGATGGATTTAATATACGACATACTCGGCGAGTTTTTCGATAATCGAGATCCGTGCAGTTGACAGTATAAATGGTATTGGCGAAAATCAACAACCTCTAGCGGCCCCACATACATAAAGGGAAGCAAAGCTATAATTATTATTATTATGGGCGAAAAGATTTTGTTTAAAATCTTGATACTTTTGGGTTCGATTTCAACCAAAATCTAATCAGCTCTTATTCTCAATGCACCAAGAACTACATATGAAATTTCGTTTTAATATTCACACTAGTTTTAGCAGAGCGTACACAAAATTTGGTAACGTACTAACAAACTAGCTAACAGACATTTTGATAAAACAATTAATATCTCGTGAAATATAATTTTTCGATGTTCACTCATTAGGGGCCGTCCATAAATTACGTCACACAGTAAGGGGAGAGGGGCATCTCAGATTTGTGACAAAATGTGACAGGGGGGCCCGGGGATCTTAAAAATTGTGATGTCACAAAAGTCAAATTAAAAATTTTAAAAATTAAACTTAAAATATATTAAATCCCTTTAGTTGAGTTTAATTTATAAAAAAAATTCTACAATTATTAAATTATAGGGTATAAAAGTGATAGTGTGACGTCACAATACAGGGGGGCTCAATGAAAATGTGACACAGGGGAGGTGGGGTCTAAAAATCTTGAAATAATTTATGGACGGCCCCTTAGGGCTTTTTATGTAGACCAAAACGCCATGGTTTTTTAATCGAAATAGTTTCAGCAGTCAGGTGCAAGAAAAGTGAAACAAAATAAAAACAAATTTATAATTTTCTCATTAATATATTAAAGAACAATTAACATATTAACGAGAATTGTAACGTTAATATATTAATTATTCTTTATTATATTAATGAGAAAATTATAAATTTATTTAACTTCATTATTTCAAGTTAGAAATATATAAGTTCAAATATTATTTTCACTTAATATTTGACAAAAATCACTTGCATTCGATTAGCGATTGAATCAAATATAGGAAACCTACTATTAAAAAAAGGAGTTTTTTCATGCAAGATTACACCATACCCTGTAGGCATAGGTGTCAAACTCGCGGCCCGCATCGTCAATTTTTGCGGCCCCACTCTCAAAGGAAATATTATATTTTTTATTGTTATTATTATTAATTCTATTATATTTAAAAACATAACTAGATTTCTACGAACCCTAAAAGTTTCTTTGCGGCCCTCTTAAACTTCACACTTTTTATTTTGGCACAAGTCACGCATTGAGTTTGACACCTATGCTTTTTGGTAAAGTAAACAGTTTAATACGAGGATAAAGAATATTTACGCGCACAGTCCTAACAACACTATAAATTGAACCAAAAAACAGGCCTGTGATTGCGTTCGCTACCCAAAATAAATTATTTGCGAATTAAAAGATTTAGTCGTTAACTAGGGCGTTCGTTAACCATGTTCGACAGTATAGAATTGTCTATAGACAAGGTGGTTTGGTTAAAACCAGGGTGGTTAAAACCACTGGTTTAAACCGGTTTAAACCGTCCTGGACTTTATCCGATTTTGACCAGTGGTTTTTATTGAGTGACCACTTGAATAACATAATTTGATTCATATTTTCATAGTTTGTACATGGTACAAGACCCTGAAAAATGGTATGTGTACCAAGAAATTGGTACATCTAACATCCCTGACCCTTACTTCAAATCTTGCTTTTATATTATGAACGAAATTGCAAGTATTAACATGTTCGCTGAATGCGTAAACTTGCTTATGTTCTGTGTAGAACGGCAGAGACAAGTTTTAACTTGAATTAAGGTTTCAGAGAATAAACGAAATATGCTTTTTCCTAACACCTAAACAAAAAGTACCCGATTCGCGCAAAATAATAAACGAAAGTAGGTCTTTTCTTTCCTCATATGAGTTTCTTGTATTAGTTATTTATTAATTACCATGGATACCTTCTTGACAATTTTATAAAATTTAATTGAGCTGTCAAAAATAAATTTATTTAGTTTCATATTTATTTCATATTTTGGGTGTTAAGAAAATTCCCTTGGGTGTATTATTTATAACTACACCCGATGAAATAAAACTGTCACTTTCTTCCCTTTTTATACACACATAACTATTATTATTCTATATTCTATGACTGAATAAAAGTATAAAATGAAAGGAACATATAAAATACTAGTTGCAAGGGGGCCCGCTCTTCGGCGTCTCTTTTGCTAGCCAGTCCCCCTCCCTCACCCCCCCACTCCCACCCACCACACCCCCTGAACCCCCCTGCACCCCCTACTCCTTCGGGCCTCACTCCTACCCGCACCCCATTCCCCCACCCCCCCCAATTTTTTGGGTGGTTAGTTTTTGCATTTCTAGCTCTCTAGAGGCCCAGAGATTATGTATACAAAATTTGGTTGAGTTTGTTCCAAGGGCAAGAATTTACATTTTTTCACCCCCCCCCCTTTTTGGGAGGTTTTTTGGGGAAATTTTTTAAACAAAAGTTGTCAGAAATCACATCCCCTACAACTTTGTTTATCATAAAATTTGCCGTAGGGTTAATAGTTTAGGAGTTATTTGATAATTTTCATTCGTGCCCCGCCCCCCCAAACCCCCTTCTGGGGTCAAAATATCAAAACGTTATATAGCTAAAAACGTAAGTTAGAAGACATCTGATGTAAATATGAAATTTCATAATAATCCCTTCAGCCGTTTTTACGTGAATCGTGAGCAACTTTTCGGAAACCACTGAAACAGACAGACATACAGACAGACAGGAATTTCGTTGAGGGTGTTTTCGTTCATAACTTTGCTTGAAACGTGTGCAACCAAAATTTGGCGTGATTTGGAGCAATGTACAGACAAAACCCTTAATTTTATATATATAGATATAGTAAATACTCCAAAAAAAATTGGTGTTTAAAACCAATTTTGAACTGTTTAAAACAACTTTTGACCAGTGCCCTGGTTAAAATCTACAAAAAGTGTTTTTTAACAACCCCCTTCTATAGGGTATATAAATGATACGTCTCCGAGACTTATTGGTTGCATAACTTTAGGGCGAAAGTATCTAATCAAAAAGTGTATACATTAATTAAAGGTTTATTGTAAAATTACTTATAAATGTATTTTATGATCCCCCTTCCCCCCATCACCATGCATAGACACAATATTCGAAAATAAATACTCTGAAATCATAATAGATGAACAAATTTCTATTATAAATTATTTTAAACATGATCAAGTTCATCGTTTATCATCTCTTTTTAAAATGTTTCACTTGTTTCAAGGAAGAATAGATAACATTCCAACCTATAAATAACTCCTGAATTTGACTTTACTTTCTGGTCTTTTTTTCCAATTCAAGCCTATTGATATTCTTCTGTTGAATCTCGAATAAGATATCTCTGACATTGCGCATTGAATTTCCTTATATTTTACCAGAAGTTTTGTGTATAATTCAGACACTTCGTCGACGCTCTCTTCGGTTGATCGCTTCTCATTTGATTTTGCTTTATACAATTGACAAAAGATATTTTTTTTCTCAAAGTAAATTTAAAAGAGTGCTTGACTTCAAATTCTCAAATATTGCATCGTCAAAAAATCCCATAATTATACTTTAAAAATCTTTTCAGCTGCGATATTTTAACCCGGATTTTGCTTAGTATAGTAAATCAGAAAGTAAAATCTCAAAAAGATCGTTTAGATTACTTGCATTCGTATATTCTTTAAAAGAATAAATACATATTACATTTATATATATATATATATATATATATATATATATATATATATATATATAAATGTTATATCAAATTATATTATATTAAAAAGCCTGAAAATATTATTCTCATAAAATAAAAAGATCAACGAGAGAATTGAAATACAAATGTAAATTTTTATGGAATTTTCATTATTTTTAAAGTTTAATTTTATTTCTATTGTTATTTAGATAATTCAGGTGTATTAGGTTAAAATAGAAGCCTTAAATGAGCCTATTTCATCAATTTCTAACCATTATAAACAAAACAAAATGTGGCAGTCGAACCCATATACCAAGGGTATATCTTCTAAAATACTTGACATATCAAATTCGTTTTTGTTTATTATTAAGGAGAATGAGGAAATTTGTGGAAGTTTCCTAGTTTTAAATTATAGTACTTCTGAACATCGATAGGAATAAAATAAATAACCTAATAACTTCCTCCTTTTATTGGAATGGTTAAAAATAGCCCTTTTCAGACTCATTCACATTCTTTTTAAAATGGAATAAATTAAAAAAAAAAATAGTTAATAATAATAATAACTTAATTTCTTTTTTAAAAAGAGATGTTTTCGGAGTACCTCACACACTCCATGATGAAAAATATTTTTTTTATTTTCGAATCCACCAAAAATCGACCCTCTTCAAAATAAGTCATTTTAAATTCTAAAAATCAGAAAAAATCAATTGTATGAACTCTTCCATATAGCAAAATCGGAAAATGATTTACAGGCAGCTTTTGAACGAGGAAAAATTTGGCACAAAGGTTCACTTTAAGTTATAGCTTTTAGCTTAATCGATTCACGCTAAAAAAATCAGCTAAATTCCCATTTCCACCTTTTTCCATCATTTTTTCTCTTAGATTTCTTCATAAGGAAGCAGTAAAACTCGTTATCCCGTTTTAATCGCTAAATTCCAAGAATTGTCATCTCAAGAACATTGAATCAAAGTTTTCTTCTCTTGTATTTACTCGCCCCGACAGAAGCCTAGCTAACTTGCATTCAGAAGGAATTTGTCAATAACTCTAAATGTGATTTATTACATGTCCATTGATACTAAAAAGATAAGTGGACAGCGGGAAAAAGGCACACACGGGCAAAGGGCTTTTATAATCTAAAAGGTTTAATTAAGACTTCAACGAATATCCACCTGCGTTAAAACTAGAGCTATTGTTCTTAAAGAGTCTTCTAATATCCAGAAACTGATCTGCCTCCTAAATCTCGCAGCGTAGCTTTATCATCCTTTTACACAAATCAAGAAGGCTAATTAAAAAAAATTTCTTACGGCAAAGATGTTTTTTATTTGGTCAATTTTTCCTCTTATTAAAACAAGGACTATAACACTATCGCAAAAAAACATAAAACATATCATTAAGCAAGCCCGAGAAGATGAAGAACAGTGTCGATGGTGGGGAAGTAATTTCCGAAGTCGAAGCTCAAAAAAAAATGTATATACGTTAATTCATGTAAAATAATTGGTTCAATAAAAAAAAATTCTCGATTATTTTTGTTATTATGTTTTTCTGAAGGGGTGAATACAACGATTCTGACGTTTTTATTTATTTATTTATTTTCCGACGGCAAAAGCCTTAATAAATTTGTTATATATGAATAAATTAAACATTATACATATAATGAAAAACAGAAAGATATAATAGGTAATATGTAGAGACCGGATTCCTATACAATTGCATATTTTGTTTGCCGCCACATACGACCCAGGAGATCAATTTTGTATCCGAATCATTTATCTAGGATACTGTGTGGGTTAAATTTTATACTGCATATTTTTGCATATTTGAATAATATAGCATAAAATTGCATATTTCGTGCCAAATACAGATGGTTTTAAAAGTAATTTTTCGGGTGAAAGAATGAGAAAAAGAATGTAAATATAAAAGACACTAGATGGGCCCGAATTGATATTCGGAAAATGGTCCCAACGACACGAGTGTAGTAATGGATCTATGAAGTAGGACAGAGTTTACGTATATATATAATCGTTGATGTACTTTACAAGATAATAACCAATAATCTTGAACACATTCAATTGGTTTCAAACTATTAATTATTAAAATAACTTTGTAACTAGATTTACTATTGAGTTCTCATACAGAATATGCGTAATTTTGCAATATTTGTCTTCGGGAATAGTATAAAGTAAAGTTAAATTGATACACTTGAATAGGGTTTTTGTACCCGAGAGTAGCAGTAGTTATTAGCCTGACTCACAAAGAGAAACAAAGAGGTTGTCCTCTGTTTGATGCAAATAAACATACACACATATATATCTCGAGATGATATATCTGTATATATATTATTTATTTGTTTGATACTATAGTTTCGAAGACTTGGTCTCCATCATCAGTCTTTCTTCAATTATAAATGTTTTTCATGGAGTCAATATCATTTGGATATGAATTACATTTTTAATAGACTTTTATAAGATATATTTAAAGGTGTTCCACTAAATTTTTCAAAAGCACCTTTATATTTGTGAATGGTCCCCCAATTTATTTTTACTTTGACTATTGGATTATCTCCGTATCATCATTAGCACCAATTAACTAGCTTAAGTTTCAAGTTTTAAATACTTTGAAAGCTAAAGGGTTTTTAACAGAGGAGACAGTCAGGCAGATTGATAATAAAGTCCCACCAATAGTGCTTTTATCACTGTTGTTACACATATTTCTAATAAACACACTTCTTAATTTGAAAGTTTTTGCCGAGAGTAGCAGAATGTTTATATATTGAAGGAGACAATAAAGAGTGTGTCTTCTGCTGGAATTCCAGCAGAAGACACACTCTTTTATTGTCTCCTTCAAAACACACTTCTTCTTCAAGTGCTGGAGATTTCTGTAGAGAGTATCCTATCCACTGAAATTTTCCTGGATAAATTTTTCACAAGGGTGGTTTTCCATTGCCTTTCCCTGAAGGAATCAGATTATAGCCGGTCAAATATTTGCAGCGAGTCGGGCTTAAACCCGTACTAGCTTGATTAGCTAGATATGCTCTATAACCACCCTGCCAACCTGGACTCCAATAAATACACAAATTTGGAAATTCCTAAATTCACTAACTTAATCAATTGTATATATGCAAATCTTGAATTCTCTAATTAATTATTTTATTCTTTTCTTTGTTTTCCAGTGTGACAAATTATTTTCTGGTGAATCTCTCGCTTGCCGATTTACTTAGTCACCCTAATTCGTATGCCAATGGAGACAACGAGGGCTATAACCAATCTCTGGATGTACGGATCGACAATGTGTAACTGACTCTTTACTTACAAGGTAAGTAAATCAATATTGAGCTCTCTTAACTAAGTATGAGACGGATTATTTGAAATTCGACTTAATTTAATGTGTTCTCAGGGGGTGGCTGTGGGGCAAGTGTCTTCACCATCACCGCTATGAGTATAGATTTGATGATCTGAGCCAGCCGTTGGAGCCATCTGATGGCGTTTCGCAAAATATTTAATCGTAAACTACTATTCTGGTGAGTAAATTGCTTACACACACACACACATTTTCTTTTATACAGGATGTGAATTATTCTTTTTTTTAGGTAATACTAATTCTTTGGATCGTCGCTCTTGTATTTATTTCTACCACTACTCTGGGTGAGTAAAATTGAAGAAGTTTTTGAAGAACCAGGGAACTAGTCTGGTGCACTGAAAATCGGGGAACATTATGATAGTTTACGAGCCTGGTGTAAGTAGAGGAAGTCTATTACCTACCTTAATTTAATTTTTAGATTAGGAAATAATGTGTTGTCAAATTTTCGATGGGCTCTAGGTGCATTCATTATTAATTTCATGAAGTTTCAATCAAGTTATTATATTTGAAAAGTGATCATTAACCAGGACTTGAGAGGATCCTTTGATGTATAGGTATTTAATATAACAGTTTTGATTTATTGATTTAACATTATTCTAGATTAACCAAACGCATTCAAGTGCAAAATAAAACTAAACTTTAGAGGGGATTATTAATTTTCTATCAATCACAGTAACACATGTCATAATAGTACCCATAGCAAAGGAAAAGGGCTGAATGATGGTTGAATAAACTCAAATGAGCTTGTCAACCAACACAGTGCTGTAAAAATCAAAGAATTTATTTAGCAATATCAATGACAAATTCTAACACCGGAAAAACAAAGCACTGCTGAAGAAGACAAGAAGGGAAGTGGTTACAAAGTTTCTTTTGTTGGATTTTTAAGTCTTGAAGAAGAAAAATGATTTCTAGAGAATGAAAATGATCTTTCAAATATTTTTTTTTTCGGAATTTGTAGATTTCATGGTCATCCATTAATTATCTAATAAATTTCCTTTAAAAAAAGAGGTGGTTGAATTATAAACAAACCTTTATTTACCTACATAAAGGGGCCCATACACTGTCAAACAAATTGCGCAACACAGGCCGTTGTGCAATTGTTTGACAGTGTATGGGAGTGTTTGATGCGTTGCGCAAATGTTTGACAAGTTTCAAAAATGTTTGAAATCTTTTGCACAACGGGAGCGTTTGTGCAACGCGTTGTGTTGTGTATGGGCGAGTTGCGCAATATTTCCAAGGGTATGATTATGAATGATGGGAGCGTTGTGCATCGCTTTGTTGTGCAATTTCTCTGGCAATGTATGGGCCCCGGCAAACGATGCGCAACGCAACGTTGCACAACGCTTTGTTGCGCAATTTGTTTGACAGTGTATGGGCCCCTTAATAAAAAAGAAAAAATATTTTTTTCCGAAATTTATCTCTCAAAAAATATCATTTTAATGAATGTTCATAATAAGTAATTTTTGTAGGCAGGTAAGAACTTCTCTTCACTCAAATTTGTTTAGTTAAGTTATTGAAAATTTTTAAAATACTACAAAATATAAATAAGTATACAAATCAGCCGGCGATCCATTTTTAAAAATCAACCAAAACTTATAAATTCAAAATGTAATAATTATTTATTGGTTCAACGATATAATCAGTATTTTGGTACTCGCGAGCATCAGGGAACTTTGGAAAGCTAAAAATCTGTAAAAATCTCAACTTGAATTTTCTTTTATGAATTCAAGATTTCTATTCTTATTAATAAAATCACCGATTCTATTTGTTGAATAATCAAAATAAAGTTTGATGTCTTAAATCGGAGGGGGGGGGGCTGGAAAATCAAAAATAATATAAAACTTTGACCGTATGGACCAAATTTTTTCACTCTTTATGACAATATATGGAACAAAAATAATTTTATCCAAAATTGGAGAGGGTAAGAAATTATTAAATTTTTTTCTTTAACCGATTTATGCTAAATTTGTACAGGCACTTCTTTAAAATTATACAGAATAAATATAATAATAATTTATAGAGTATTTTAGTGTTTAGGAGTGAGAAATTAATATAATTTATCTTTTTATGTTTAGCTCCTTCGTATTAATAATAGAAAATTTTGAAATGGATAAATGAAATTTAATAAATGTTCATGTTGAATTATTTATTATTGTTACTAGTTTCGCCATTGTTTGGCTCATCAGACCTATTTACATTTTTTGTTTATAAAATTTTTTTGGTTGAACAATACATTTCACTGGGAAATCACAGATAACATATCACAATAGATCAGTTTTTATCCATTCATGACGGACCAGTTCCAGAAAGAATACATTCGACGAGAGACAGTCCAAGAGTTAAAAAGTGGTTAAATATTTAAAAATAGTGTCTCCATGTCAAATCACATCCCCAAGGGACGATCCACCATGATTTGAAACTATTTTTAAATATTTAACCACTTTTTAACTCTTGGACTGTCTCTCGTCGAATGTATTCTTTCTGGAACTGGTCCGTCAGGAATGGATAAGAACTGATCTATTGTGATATGTTATCTGTGATTTCCCAGTGAAATGTATTGTTCAACCAAAAAAATTTTATAAACAAAAAAATGTAAATAGGTCTGATGAGCCAAACAATGGCGAAACTAGTAACAATAATAAATAATTCAACATGAACATTTATTAAATTTCATTTATCCATTTCAAAATTTTTATGGGGGGTCAGGTAGGCTAGGCGGTAGCGTGTCAGCCAGCTAACCAAGAGGACCCGGGTTCGAATCCGACTCGAGGCATCCAGCTAAAATCTGACCCCCGGGGGTAGAGACAAATTTAAAAAAAATATAACTAGTATCGTAATTAGGCTTATGGCTAGAAAGGCCGAAAAGCCAAAAAAAAAAAAAAAATTCTATTATTAATACGAAGGAGCTAAACATAAAAAGATAAATTATATAATAATAATTTGATGTATTTAATTGATAGCGTTTTTTCTTTAGGAGACGGACTGGTATAAATATGTAATTGGATGTTGATGAAGGCAGTCCACGGTGGTTGTAAAAAATAAGACTATAATGGTTTTATTGTTTTACATTTATTTGTTAAAACCGACGTTTCGGAGATTTATTCTCTCCTTCTTCAGGGTAACATTGACTTTTTGTTACCCTGAAGAAGGAGAGAATAAATCTCCGAAACGTCGGTTTTAACAAATAAATGTAAAACAATAAAACCATTATAGTCTTATTTTTTACAACCACCGTGGACTGCCTTCATCAACATCCAATTACATAATTTGATGTCATAAATGTAGTCCGAATTTTAACTTGATTTATGACGTGCGCCTGTATTTAGGCAACAAATTGCGCGCAGAAGAATGAAAGCTGCGTAAGAGCTAGGCGAGTCCAGTCGATGGAATGCTTCAGAGCTTATGGCATTGAAGGATAAGTATGAAAGGATAATTTTTACATAAAGTAAAAATCTTTCAAATAGGTAGAGAATAGAAAAGATAGAGTTTACCATATAAACATTCGAGTTTTTCTGATTTGCTGGCTCAGTTCCATTTTAGTAATGTGAATTTGCTTTTTACTTTATCCAAGCGAAGTATGGGTAACGTGACCATTTTTTTTGTGTCAGAGCGGGACGCTTACGGAATTTTGTATATAAATAAAAAAAAATGTATAAAAATAATTTTCGGACAATTCACACACGACCATTTGACCCCAAACTAAGCATAGCTGGTACTTAAATGCAGAAATATTCTTTATTTCTTATCAAAAGTATAGTTATGATGAATTTTTATATCCTTAACTTGAGAAATAATTGGTTCCCCATACAAACTTTCATCCCCTATTTCACCCCCTTCAGTTTTATTTTCGCGACAAAAAGTAGCCTATTTCATCAAAATCGGTTCAGCGGTTTAGGCGTGAAAACGTAACAGACAGACAGAGTTACTTTCGCATTTATAATATAGTTAGAATTAGGCTAGTTATGATTAAAGATTGAAGGAGACAATAAAAGAGTGTGTCTTCTGCTGGAATTATAAATTTTATTTATTTATAACGAGACTATAGTTTCGAGGGCTTTGCCCTCTTCATCATGAATAAATAAAATTTATAATTCCAGCAGAAGACACACTCTTTATTGTCTCCTTCAATATATAAAAATTCTGCTACTCTCGGCAAAAACTTTCAATTTATTATGATTAAAGAGTTAGATTGTACTTTTTTAACTTTAGAATTCTATAACTCATGATCATGAATGAATTAAGATATCGATAAGATCAGAACTGACTTTTGTAGGGAATTGAGCGCTCTACAAAAAAGATCTCTTATGATTTTTCGATAAATCCACATTTTTTCTCAGTGTATATAAATCTGGTCTGTTTGCAAAAGCGGGACATTTTTGCTCTCGATGGGGACAGCGGGACAGACAGCCCGAAAGCGGGACGTATGGTCACATTAAGTATGGGCAATGTTTTAGAATCGGTCTCGCGCGGTGGAGAGAGGTGGGGGTCAGGGGGGTTGGGGCCCAGGGGTGGGGAGTCTAGGGTGTAGGTTTACTGGGGTGGAGGGTGATCAGAGGCGGGGGAGAAGTTCCGGGGTTGGGGAGTGGGTCGGTGGGATGGCGAGTGGTTGGAGATGGAGGAGAGGGAGTGTTCAAGTGACGGGGGGTCCAGGGGGCGAAGCCCTTGGCTAGCAAGAGGCCCACAGAAGGCGGGCTAGTTAATAATAAAGGAATAAACATATTAATATTTAAAATGACTTTAGAGAAATTCTAGTAACGTTGAACTTTATTTTTTTATTTTATTAATTTTTTTTGTATGTATTGTCTATATTGAAATGTAAAATACCCTTTATAAAATATTAAATTAAATTATTTTAGAATCTATTTTATAGTTAAGAAAAGTTTTAAATTATTTTCCCCGAAACAATAAACTATTGGCAAAGTATATATTTTCACCTGAATTCATCGAGATGATTAATAAATAAAAACGACTTAAAAATAATTCCCATTAAAAGTATTTTGCTTTTTAACTTTTCAAAGGTTCTAACGTGGCGGCAATTCTTCATCCGTGATTTAATTTTATACCTGATATAACAGAGTAATGAGAAATCATGAATCAACCGGTAAATATAGGGAGAAAATGTTTTGTTCTGAAACTTTGTTAAGCAGTTACCTTCTATATAGAGTCTATAGAGACTATAGAGAGATCTTCTATTATTTAAGGATATTTATTGTACACATTGGTATTCATAATTAAATTATAAATACATTTTATAAATGGAATTGTTGCTCTAAAACATTGAGACAACAGACAAATTAAAACTAATCATAAGTTTCCTGTATTTGATTCGATAGCGAATCGAAAGCAGGTGATTTTTTGTCAAATATTAAGTAAAAATATCGGAATTTATATATTTCTAACTTGAAATAATGAAGTTAAATAAATTTATAATTTTCTCATTAATATATCAAAGAATAATTAACATTTTTTATTGTTAAGGATAAATAAATTGAATTGCTTCTTTCCAGTAATTTATTTTGTTATTCAAATGGTTAATCCAAATATTTCGAGAGCGCTCTCGGCATCTCTTCCTCAGTGGAAACCACTCCCCCACCAATGTGCCGACCCCATCAGTTTGTACAGAACATTGATAAAAGCTCGATCACACAACACACACATACATATATATATTCATACAAATTCAAAATGAGATAACATACGAGTATATACAATTATTTACATCTCTTTATAATGAAGTCCGAATGAAATGGCACATTGGTGGGGGAGTGGTTTCCACTGAGGAAGAGATGCCGAGAGCGCTCTCGAAATATTTGGATTAACCATTTGAATAATAAAATAAATTACTGGAAAGAAGCAATTCAATTTATTTATCCTTAACAATAAAAAATTAATATATCCAGTACACACCAAGCCAGCAAAATAATTAACATATTAACGAGAATTGTTTTTGATCGCGATTTTTAAATAAGATATATATCGCGAGACTACTGCTGGTTGAGGCTATTGGAGTCTGCTGAGTCTTAAGTCTGGACCAAGAGAGAATGATATGGATCACCAAATAATCCAGACTTAAGACACAGCAGACTCCAATAGCCTCAACCAGCAGTAGTCTCGCGATATATATCTTGTTTAAAAAGAGCGATTAAAAACAATTCTCGTTAATATATTAATTATTCTTTGATATATTAATGAGAAAATTATAAATTTAAATTAAAAGTAACTTGAAATTTAAAATTATTTTTAAATTTTATTCATTAATAGATTTCATCAAAACTTTTATTGATAAATTAATTCTCTGTTTAATATTTAATTCTATATGTGTATAAAATGTTTTCCTATTAGAAATAGAAAAATAAAAAATTGTAAATTCAAATCATCTATCTTTAATTAGAAATTAAAAATTTCAACGACCTGATTTTCTTAAAACACAAACTTAATTAGACTTTAGAAACCAACATTATATAAGTGTTCTAATCGAGGTTCGGTTTTAATAGTTTCGGTTTCCGGTTATACCAGTTCGACCCTTCTGGAAACTGAACACCGAAATAGATACAATACTATTTAAAAATAGTTAAACGGTTAGATAAGTTGGCGAGAGAAAACTTTTCGTATAAGGTAGGTAGGAAAAAAAATGCAATTTAAAAATAAAATTTAGTCGCGTATTTAATGGTTAAGAATAATAAAAAAAAAAATGACGCTTATTTGACAAAAAAAAAGTACAATAAAGGAAAAACAATGTTCTTTTTCAATTAATAAAGTAAAGGGTGTGTAGTTTCACAGTGAATGAAATAAACCCAAAGAGGTTTATATATACAAACTCAATATAGTTCGGATTATTAGTCCATCATCAGGAGTTTACAAGTTCTTTTTTCATTTACTGATTTAAAAAAAGTTTGACCACCCCTTAAAGCCCTTAAAGATCATGTTGTATGTAAGTAAAGTGTTCCGCAAAAAAAGTCAGAGTTTAGTCTTCCCCAGCATCTCAAAAAGATTGAGAAAAGCACTGAAGTTGAGTTCAATAATTTGTTAATGTTGCTAAAGTAATTTCAAAGTATGTATAACTTGTGAATTTTAAATAATAAATGTATAAAATATATCAAGGAAAAACTTTAAATAGGTACAATTTAAATTCAAATTGCACTCATAAAGAGAAACAAAGAGGTTGTCCTCTGCTTGATCCAAATAAACATACACACATAATCAAATATCGTCGCCTTAGAGAGTAAACCTGCTAACTCACAACAAGGAAATTTTACAGGGGAGAGAAAAAACAAACAAAATTTAATATTGTTGTTATGGAAAAAACTATTTTTCACATTTTTTTTCTACAACTTACGATCGTAATTTTAAGTAGCAGTTTTACTTGGACGATGCTGCATCTCTTTTTCTTTTATGTCATATATGATAAAAAATGGATTTAGCAGGTTTACACTCTAAGCCGACGATATATGATATTGCATATATATATAATGTTATTTATTTGTTTGAGACATACACATAACAACATGTTTACAGCTTATCGGCTGAGTAAGAGCAAAAAAAATTTTCAATATCCACGCGATACTGACCCCATGAAAAATAATATTTATAATTAAAAAAGACTGATGATGAAGGCCAAGCCTTCGAAACTATAGTCTCAAACAAATAAATAATATATATATATAGTATATATATTTTTTTGTTAAGGGAGTAAATGGTGCAGGTTCTTGTTGAAAACATGTAAATAAAGTAAAGAAAATTTTGAAAAATTTTTGAAACTTTTTAAAATTTAAAATATAAAATACTAGGTAGGTTTCACATACATATTTAATAAGATTATTATAAATTTTTAAAAAGTTTCTAAAAAATAAATTCCCTACTTTAGTACATATATATATATATATTTGATATATTTTATGTGTGTATGTTTATATTTGCATCAAGCAAGAGGAACAACCTCTTTGTTTCTCCTTATCAATCATACTACTCTTCTTCTGGCATAAATAAAAACTTGTAAATTAAATTGCAATTTTAAAGTAAAATGAAAAGATGATCCTTATTTTTAAAATGATTCAAGATGCAAGAACATTCATTAAAAAACGCCTCGAAAAACAATTTAGAAAAGTGAAAAGACCAATTTGATAAACACCCTTGATATATACATAATAGGGATAAGAACATCATTAAGCAGCATCTTTGGTGTGGACACAAAGAGAGCAGTTGATTTAGGAGCCTGAGAGTGACGTCATCATCATTAAATTTAAAATATTGACGAAAAAGCACCTCGAAAAAAACCTAAGAAAGTGAAAAAGATTAAATTGTTAAGTTTCTCATCACCCTTTGTCTCGGAAGCAGCTGGAATATACATTATTAGGGATAGGACCATCATTAAGCAGCATGTTTTGTGTAGTTACAATGCGAGCAGTGTCAGAGCAATGTTGACTATAAAGGGAAGCCTGAGTGTGCCGTCATCATCATTAAGGCTTTAAAATAATTAAAAGCCCGGAGTATCTTTTTGTTTTAAATGTGTAGGCAATAGATTCTTCACTTCACTGCTTCTTCAAATGAAATCCCGCATGTTAAGTAGAGAAAAATATTTATAAAGTTCTTTAACTAAGGTCACAGTAAAGAAGGCCAAAGAAAATAATTAGAAAAAAAACTCGGAGAATATTAAAATATCTCAAAAATAGCATTTATTTATAAATGCCAGTTTTTTTTTTCATTTAATTTGTTTTTTAATGATTTTAAAATGCTAACAACGTGTTGGATGGTGAAATATAAAAAAGTTACTCCTTTTTCTCTAATACTTTTTTCTCACTTTCCTTTGTAGAAGATTCAATTTTCATATATTAATTAAATATGCTTTTTTTAATCCTTTCATATATATGCACTTGATAATATATAAAAAAAGAAGATCAAACATTAACTATGTATCTATTAATATATACCCAAATAAATAAAAAAATCTTTTATAAAAAATATTTTTCAAAAAGTTTATTAAGATCTCAAACATTTCGGGGAGAACTATTCTCCCTTTATCATAAATACAGGGGGTGATTCATCGGTCTGTCCCTCTCTTTATAACTTTTATAACTGTTTTATTTTTAGTCAGAGAGAAAACTCTTCAAATATAATTTATATGATATATTATTGTCTATCTACCTACCATACGCATTTATATACAGGGTGCTCCGTTTAAGCGCAACAATACTAGGTATACCAGTATGAAGTGAGCGTTTTTTTGTGAAAATGAAACACTAATTTTTAATGGGAAAGTAAAAATTTTTTATTCAAAGTATTGACGATTGCTTTCTACACATTTTGACCACCTTTCTGGCAATTTGTGGATACCACGCCAATAGAAATGTTCGTCTTTTGAATTAAACCAATCAGACACCCAATTTTCGACTTCTTCGTAGGAATCGAAGTGCTGCTCAACCAATGCGTGTCCCATCGATGAAAACAAATGGTAGTCGGAAGGGGCCAAGTCTGGTGAATACGGCGGGTGGGGTAGCAGCTCCCAGCCAAGTGCTTTGATTGTATCCTGAACCAGTTTTGCTTTGTGTGCAGGCGCATTGTCGTGTAACAAAATTACTTTGCCGTGTCTTCTGGCCCATTCTGGTCGTTTTTTGATCAATGCCTGGTTCAAATTGATCATTTGTTGTCTGTAGCGATTAGTATTAACAGTTTTACCAGGTTTTAGAAGCTCATGATACACCGCACTTTTCTGATCCCATCAAACACAGAGCATTGCCTTCTTGCCGAATCGATCTGGTTTTGCAGTCGATGTTGATGGTTGTCCCGGATTAACCCATGATTTTTTCCTTTTAGGATTCTTAAAATAAATCCATTTTTCATCGCCAGTAACAATTCGATGCAAAACTGATTTTCTTTCGTGTCTTTAAAGCAAAATTTCACAAGTGTTTTTTCGGTTTTCCATCCGCCTTTCGTTCAATTCATGTGGCACCCATTTTCCACACTTTTGGATCTTTCCCATAGGCTTTAAATGGTCAGAAATTGTTTGCTGTGCAACATTTAACATTGCTGCCATTTCCTTTTGACTCAAAGTATCATCTTCATCCAATATTGCTTGCAATTCGGCGTCTTCAAACTTTTTTGGTGGTCTTCCACGTTCTTCATTTGTCACATCAAAATCATTATCTCTGAACCGTTGAAACCATCTTTTGCATGTTGCTTCTGATAGAGCATGATCACCATATGCCTCGACAAGCATTCGATGCGACTCTGCAGCACTTTTTCTCAAAAAATTAATGCTTTCCGCAAATCATCACTTTGTGGTACAAAATTCGACATTTTTAACACGATGAAAAAATATGATGTTGTTTGTTCAATGACTTGATGTATATTAAATATGTTTAACAGATGTCATACCAACCAAACAAAACAAAAATTAAGGCTCGTTCACATTAAATGTTCCCTATCGACACATTTGTATCTTAACGCTCACTTCATACTGGTATACCTGGTATGTAACTTTTTTAATGGAACGCCCTATATATATTTATTTATTTTGATAGTAAATTAGATTCCCTTTAAAAAAGTATTAAGTAATAAGGGGTCTAAAATTATAAATTAAGAAGTTATTTATCGTTCATAAAATAGTAGTTCATAGTGGAAAAATATAGTACCTACATTATTTTGATAGTTTTTATTAAATAACTTCTTAATTTATAATTTTAGACCCCTTATTACTTAATACTTTTTTAAAGGGAATCTAATTTACTATCAAAATAAATAAATATATATAGGGTGTTCCATTAAGAAATATAAAGTTACATATTGTTGCGCTTAAACGGAGCACCCTGTATACAAATGCATATGGTACGTAGATAGACAATAATATATCATATAAATTATATTTGAAGAGTTTTTCTCTCTGACTTAAAATAAAAGAGTTATAAAGAGAGGACAGACCGATGAATCACCCTGTATATATAAAAAGCAACATTATATATACATCATATATGCTTTTCATTAAGCAAATTTTTTCTTTTTTAAATTTTTTTTAATTTCTTTTGATATAGAGAGAAATTCATCCAAAACGTTTGAGATTTTAACAAACGTTTGAAGGTTGTTTTTTAGATTAAGTATTGGATATCTATCCGATGTTATAAAAGTTTCTTTTACGTTGTCACTTCTAACTAAAAGTAAATGATACCCTTTCATTTATGGTAAATAGAAATTAAAAAATTTATTAGAAGAATTGTTTTATATTCAATTGTGAATTAATCAGGACGCAGGATAACAAAAACAACAAATTCTAAATCAAACAATTTAATTTCATCTTCTTTAAAAAATCGCCGTTTCGGGAGAAACTTTCCTCATTCTTCAGAGTTTAAAAGGAACATTCTTCTCGTCTCCTTTAACAGTGCATTTGTTTGAACATCAATAGAACTACTCATCAATTACTCCTTTTAAACCTTGAAGAAAAGGGTAAGATCCTCCTAAATGCCGGTTTTTAAGAGAATGAAAAATAATTTTTTTTATTGCGAATTTGTATTTTTTGTAATCCTTGAACTGCCTTTCCATCAATTCTCCATTTAATTTTATCCAGTCCGGCTCTAAATGAAAATATTGCGAATTTCAATTACAAAGTGTCTTCTCTAATAGAAATTCCTCCCTTGTTTTGGGCCACGTTATTTTAATCCTTTCATTATTCATTTTCACGGTTCTGCAGTTCGCCTCACTCTCATATGGGATGGTTCGGGACTGTTTATCATTTTTATAAGAAAATTCTCAAATTTTTACCATCGAATCATTGATGTATTAAATATTTATTCCCGAAATTTGAAGTTGATCGTCTGTCCCATTACCGAGAAATAAATTATTGAAAATTGTCCTTTTAACATGGAAGTAAATGGACCGAGCTTTTAAAAGGGCTATAACTTCTATACAAATTATACCATTTTCAACAAATTTATACAGATCAATAATTCAACTTTTATGAATCGAATGATACATTTTTCAATAGATTTGACAGTCTAGTTAATTAGTTATTCATAAATGTAAAAATAAAAAGTTATTTGCAGCCAACAGAATATAACAAAAGCACTAGTGTAGAATTCCAACTCTATTTCTTGAAATCGTTTTTGTGTTAAATAAATGTTTTTATAATGAGAAAAAATTTATCTCAATATTCTTTTTATTAATATTATCAAAACAAATCATTAATAAAAAATTTGGTATGCAGACGTTGTCACTCTGGAAAAATACAAAAGATTTTTTCGAAGATCAAACAGATAGATAAGCCCGACTCCCTTAAACTAGTATTCAAACACCTCCTCTTTTAATAA
>JAKCPI010031167.1:0-13085 GCA_023213315.1 Euborellia annulipes
AAATCTGGTGGGACTGGCGCATAGCACACAACTTTCTCTTACCTTCGGTAAGAGAAAGTTGTGCACTGTGCTGGTCACACCAGATTTTTGTGTCGAGATATATTTAGTTTCCGATAGCACCTTAGTTTCAAACTTGCATTTTAAATGTTGATTGCTTGAAATAAACTATGGTTATTTTTCAAAATTTTAATCTCATATTTGGACATTTTATACACAATATAGAATCGTAAATAAATACAAAATTTCATAAGAATTGGAAAAAAAATTTTAAATGTGTAAAAAGTTCCAAAGGGGACCGACCCCTTTTTGAATCGAAATTAACATACAAATCCCTATAGAAATTAACATTGGCCAAATGCGAAGATAAGGTAGAAAAATTTAAAAAAACGCGTAGAGAGAAGATATTTTGTGAGAGAGAGAATGTTTTCTCCGAAAAAAAAATGGGCGTTTAAATATTAATTGATTTTTAATCTAATAAAAAAAGAAAAGAAAAAGATTTAAATTCGGTTACCATGGCAACCATTTATTTCTCCTATCTTTCCTATGAAGCACAAGAGTAAAGTGTGCTTCAAACAATTTTGAGGGCAAAACGAGAATATACATTTGAAAGAGCATCTAAAAAATAATTGATTTTTGAATTTTAATCAAAATCGTTAGAGCGAATTTTGAGAAAATCGAAAAAAACTGAAAAAGTACATCAGTAAAGTACTAGTACTTTTTGGCCGATTTTGATTAAAAGCTTATTTTGTCGGTCCCGGGGGGTGTTTAACTTAAATATAAAATTTCAGCCTCCTAGCTCAATTCCTTCATGCTTAAAATTGAACACACACACACACACACACACACACACACACACACAGACAGACAGACAGACAGACAGACAGACAGACCATGTCGCGAAAACCACTTTTTGGATTCAGGGGACCTCAAAAACGTGAAGATCCATCAAAATCTCGACATCGAATTTTTTGACATGAAACCAATACTTTCTCTCTCTATATATTTCATATATAGGGTACGAGAAAGTAAAATGATAAATTATATTAGAGACGAGTATTTTAAAATATGTGAGATATTCAGGACAATTAATTATGCATTAATGATAGCGTGTATTGATGATACTAATTGCGAGTAAAACGGAGTTTGAATGCTGCTTATTAAAAGAATTATGGACCACGTCATTAAGCCTGGGAGGTTAATGTTTGGAGAGAGGGGGGGGGGGGGGAGGGGCTTCCAGTTGGGAATTTCACTGAGGTTAAGAATCAAGATGAACTTTTGGAAAAATAGCAAGCAAACTAAAAAAAAAATCTAGATTGATCCTATCGCAGTAATTACTTTATTATTCTCTTAAACAAGCCTATAATAAGCATGTAAAATTTTCGACAAGGAAGCCAAACTGCGTATCTAATCGAGAACATTTATTAAACTTTTTAAGCAAATGGACGGATGAAAGAAAGAAAATTAACAAATTAAGTTAAACGACTTTTCGCTTTTTACTTTCTCTTAGATCTATATATATGTTAATATATAGAGAGAGAGAAAGTATTGGATTCATGTCAAAAATTCGATGTCGTGATTTTGATGGATCTTCACGTTTTGAGGTCCCCTGTATCCAAAAAAGTGGTTTTCGCGACATGGTCTGTCTGTCTGTGTGTATGTCTGTCTGCCTGTCTGTGAACGAAATATCTCAAGAACGAAAAGAGCTATGAGGTTGAAATTTTATATTTAATTTAGGCACTGGGACGTGACACGAAGCTTTTGAACAAAATCGACCAAAGAGTACTAGTACTTTACTGATGCACTTTTTCAGTTTTTTTCGATTTTCTCTAATAAAATGTATATTCTCATTTTGTGATTGAAATCTTCTGAAGACCACTTTACTCTTGTACTCCATAGAAAAGATAGGAAAAATGGTTGCCATGGTAACAAAATATAAATATTTTGCAATACTTATAATTCTTTCTTACTTCAGACACTAAAAATAATTTTCTACAAATTTTAATGAAAAAATACTGTATTTATTTTAAATATAATTCCTTTTTTTAAATATTTGAAAAATACAACATAAATTTGAAGTCAGATATCACAAAAAATAATCGTTTTTTTTTTTTTTTTTAATTTATTTAAGGTCATTTTCGGAATATAAGGTCTCGGTTTTACATAGCTACTTTTATACTTTCTCTTACCTATTTAAGTATATAGGCCTATAGGTATGCGACCATGTCAAAAATTCGATATCGAGATTTTGATGGATATACATGATTTTATACTCTAAAACAAACAAAATTATAAATATCTAACTAAAAATACGACGCATGTTTAGAGAAGATTAAACATATTATTTCTATAAGTAACTAAAAAAATAATAAAAGTTATTAATTCCATGTGATATTTTTTTACAAACATACAGATCACTACTAGCCATGCCTCCCCCACCTGGCCTTGTAAAATATTAATAAGAATTGCTCTCGTCTTAGGGAGAGGGTGGATTGCTAATGAGGCTGTCTTGGCCCTGTGGCTGTCTTGGCTGCAGAGCCATACCTCACACATATTGTGTGATTATGCTAATCCGCTCGATAAATCAGACCCGCATGCCTCGATCCAGCCCAGCTTCCCTCTCCCTCCAAAGGGCTCAGCCACATAGCATCCATCTTTATTTATGTACAAATGCCAGCCGCTTACAATCTCTCTTCTTCTATGATAAATGTAATAAAACTGTTTGTTAATATACAATAGCAAATCGATCTGAATGAATAAAAAAATATATATATTGATATGACTTTGATTATTGATAACGAAAAATTATATTTCAACATTTCATCAAGTTATATATCAAAATATATTATTATTAGAGTGGGAATTTGGTGGCTGTAAATATAGTTGTTTAGAACGAGGGCAGGTTTAGCCAAATAAAAAGCCTATATGAACCCTGTTACGCATTGGTGTGTCAAGCGCCACCTAACGAGTTTTGAGTAAATTAACATTAATTTAAAGTTTTTTGTTTATATTGAATTATATATAATTTTTTTTTTTTTTTGTCAATTGTGTAAGTAACATTAAATATAAATTTTTTTAGGACATATTTCATAAAAAATATTATTAATTATAGCATTTGAAACAATATTCCGTGCTTAACTCAATTTTTAATTTTTTTGACGCTTGACACACTAATGCATAACAGGGTCCATATATGCTTATTGATCCCGGAGACATTGATATTGAGAATTTTTTCTTTCATGGTCACTTCGAGACGATTTCATTATAACAAATTCATAAGTACAGTGAAGGTCAATATTAAGTCCCGCCCATGCTTTTTCTAATTCTGAATATTTCATTGTTTTTATAAAAGAAAATTAAAATCTTTATTGGAAATTTTTTAGGTTTGAACCATGAAAGTTTCCATCAAAAAATATATAATATTTTTTTTAAAAACAATGAAATAATCACAAGTAGAAATCGCATGGGTGGGACTTAATATTGTCCCTCACTGTACATATACTGTACTATTAATGACCACCTTTATACAATATTTGGATTCGGACTGATGATGAAACATTAAATATATCTCGAAACGTCTCCATAATCGATGAGCATTTTCTTCTTCTGTTTTTGCCCCATTCCCGGTCTTTTAAAAGTTTACCATATAGCCTATTGAAATATTTATAATATTTATTTACTTTTTATCTAATGACATCGAAGGTTGTAACGAATGAGAAATTCATACCTACTTCATTAAGTAAATGTTTTATAATCATATGTTTTTAGTGTAATTTATTGTAGGCCTATTTAAGGTCATGAAGATTATTAGCATATAGCCTATTGCTGGTCGAAAGATAATTTTCCTGATAAAGCTATGCCCTTGTCATTTTTTGCTAAAAATGATAATTTTAAATTCTCCACGCCTACACATCTATAATTTAAGACTTAATTTGTTGAGAAAATCTTTAAAGTTTATTATCAAATGCCCATATTTAAGATAAGTAACAAAAATAAGTGAATCAAATAAAAATAAGTTTTGCTAAAATGATTATTATTATTTGTTGAATATTGACGAGTGCCATCAGTCATTCAACTAGTCATTTGTCGAATTTATCAAGCTTATCAGTCGCCCTCCGGAGCCGGATTGCCGGTGGGACCGGAGACAGCCAGAGTCCATCTGCCGTTGATAACATGACGCATGGCGATTTAATTGGTCCTTCGAGCACTTATTAGATGAGCTGACCTGTCCGGATGCACCTTCTCTTCTAATTAAACAGGTTTCCATGTGTAATTATCAAGAAATCTCTCTCACTCTCTCGCTTGCAATTATTCCTTCTGAGAGTTTAAAAGCACTTAAATGAATCAAAATATTATTATCTACATCAGTTTTTAATAATTAATCATAAAAAAAGCACTAAGTTTTTAATCTTCGCAGAGAAAAGAACTGGTTAAATTGCCAACTGAACTATTTTAATAAGTTGACTATTTTTTAAAAATTAAATAAAAACGTAAAAAAATAATAGAAATAAAAGTGAATTTTTTTATATAAAATTTGTTATTTAAAAAAAAAAAATAGATTTTTATTTGCTAGTTTTTTATTTTTTGCCATTTTTAGAGATTGAAGTAAAAGTTTTAGCTCTAAAGAACTGAGGCTCATACATATCAATTAAAAAATATTTTAAATATATAAAACTTGTAATTAAAAAAAAAAAATTAAATTTTTAATTTAAAAAATCTGGTGTGACTGGCGCACAGCACACAACTTTCTCTTACCTTCGGTAATCGAAAGTTGGGTTCTGTGCTTGTCACACCAGATTTTTTGTGTCGAAATATATTTAGTTTCCGCCAATATATTAGAAATTTAAGATGTCAAAATTATAAACATGGGAAAATATTTATATTTTGTTACCATGGCAACCATTTCTCCTATCTTTCCTATGAAGCACAAGAGTAAAGTGTGCTTCAAACAATTTTGAGGGCAAAACGAGAATATACATTTGAAAGAGCATCGAAAAATTAATTGATTTTTGAATTTTAATCAAAATCGTTAGAGCGAATTTTGAGAAAATCGAAAAAAACTGAAAAAGTACATCAGTAAAGTACTAGTACTCTTTGGCCGATTTTGATTAAAAGCTTATTTTTCCGGTCCCGGGAGGTGTTTAACTTAAATATAAAATTTCAGCCTCATAGCTCAATTCCTTCATGCTTAAAATTGAACACACACAGACACACAGACACACAGACAGACAGACCATGTCGCGAAAACCACTTTTTACTTTCTCTTACCTATGTATATATGTAATATATATATAGAGAGAAAGTATTGGTTTCATGTCAAAAATTCGATGTCGAGATTTTGATGGATCTTCACGTTTTGAGGTCCCCTGAATCCAAAAAAAGTGGTTTTCGCAACATGGTCTGTCTGTGGGTGGGTGGGTGGGTGGGTGGGTGGGTGTGTGTGTGTGTCTGTGTTCACTTTTAAGCATGAAGGAATTGAGCTATGAGGCTGAAATTTTATATATAAGTTAAACACCCCCGGGACCGGAAAAATAAGCTTTAATCAAAATCGGCCAAAGAGTACTAGTACTTTACTGATGTACTTTTTCAGTTTTTTTCGATTTTCTCAAAATTCGCTCTAACGATTTTGATTAAAATTCAAAAATCAATTATTTTTTAGATGCTCTTTCAAATGTATATTCTCGTTTTGCCCTCAAAATTGTTTGAAGACCACTTTACTCTTGCACTCCATAGAAAAGATAGGAGAAATGGTTGCCATGGTAACAAAATATAAATATTTTCCCATACTTATAAATTTTACATCTGAATTCAAATATTCCCTACTGCCGGGAACTAAATACATGTCGACACAAAAAATCTGGTGTGACAAGCACAGTACACAACTTTCGATTACCGAAGGTAAGAGAAAGTTGTGTGCTGTGCGACAGTCACACCAGATTTTTTGGATTCAGAGGACCTCAAAACGTGAAGATCCATCAAAATCTCGACATCGAATTTTTGACATGAATCCAATACTTTCTCTCTATATATATATTACATATATACATAGGTAAGAGAAAGTAAAAAAGTGCTTAACTACGTATCTATATTTAAACTCTTTATCCCTTGTGGATGAAAGTAACAAGATTCATTTTTCATTTATGATGACGAATTTAATTATTCATTAATTGAAATCAAATAAATATTATTCATTTAATAATAAATAAACAAACGAAAGATTTAATTGAGTTTTTAATTAACATTTACATATTTAAATATTGCAGAAAGATGATTATGACGCACTGATACACTACGGAAATTTATTGCAAATTACTTATCTAGATTAATTAATTCCATTTTAAATCCTATAAATACATAAGCCTATATATTATATGGAACATAAATTGAAGGGGCAACGGAAAAAAAAATAAAAGCGAAAAGAATAAATAGCTTATTAATTAACGTGATGCGTGTAAATACCATGTCTTTTAAGGGAATGGAAGTACAAGACGGAGGCGAAATATTTTTAAAGCCATTTTGAAATAGTGAATTTATTATACTCTAAATTTGGATTGTATTTTTTTTAATTTATTATTATAGAAATGTATATACGCAGGAAATATAAGTTTCATTTCTTGAAAAAAAAAGATTAGTGTTATATATATTGCAGTGGTACACCTCACCAGAAAATATTTTCTACTAAAAAAAAATTCCGAAAATCTAACAACACCCTCATATTTTCTTGTTTTTGTTTGGAAAAATAAATTTTTTGAATAATAACATCAGATTGAAAAAATCTCGAAGTCGAATTTTTTTTACGATTACAATACTTTCTCTTTATATTCTATACGAGAAAGTAAAAAGTGAAGGATAGAATTATCTACCATAAAATTAGAAATATTAGAAAGTTAAAAAGATCAATATTTTTGTTAACTTCTGAGGATTGGAGGTGTCTAGGCACGGAAACATCAGCAGGAGTAATAAGCTCGAAAAGTATCACAATCTATTTATTTTAAAACTACCCTCCAAATCTTCATTCAAAAATTTTAATGATTTTAGAAAAAAAAAATTATATTTATATTTACATTAGGGTCCGACCGAAACAAGATTTTCAGCCGAAACCGAAACCGAATATTCGGCCTCAACCTTAGTTTCGGCCGAAACCGTAACCGAAACCGAAACTTGTATTTCCTATAAAAATTTTTTTTCATTTTTATCTTTTTTTTTTTTTGAATTTTTTTCCCTTCGGTGAAAATCATTTTACCTTTTTTTCAGGGAGACTAAATTTTTTTCTCCCTCAAGTGCAAATTATTTGACCTTTTTTACTTTCTCGTACCTCTATATATATGTTAATATATAGAGAGAGAAAGTATTGGTTTCATGTCAAAAATTCGATGTCGAGATTTTGATGGATCTTCACGTTTTGATGTCCCCTGAATCCAAAAAAGTGGTTTTCGCGACATGGTCTGTCTGTCTGTCTGTGTGTCTGTCTGTGTGTGTGTCTGTGAACAAAATATCTCAAGAACAAAAAGAGCTAGGAAGTTGAAATTTTATATTTAAGTTAGGCACCCCCATGGGACGTGACACGAAGCTTTTGAACAAAATCGACCAAAGAGTACTAGTACTTTACTGATGCACTTTTTCAGTTTTTTTCGATTTTCTCAAAATTTGCTCCAACGATTTTTTTTTAAAATTCAAAAATCAATTATTTTTTAGATTCTCTATAAAATGTATATTCTCATTTTGTGATTGAAATCTTCTGAAGACCACTTTACTCTTGTTCTTCATAGGAAAGATAGGAATTTCTCCTATGGTTGCTATGGTAACAAAATATAAATATTTTGCCATACTTATAAATTTTACATCTTGAAAATCGAATGTACCGTACTGTCGGAAACTAAATACATGTCGACACAAAAAATCTGGTGAGACAAGCACAGTACACAACTTTCGATTACCGAAGGTAAGAGAAAGTTGTGTGCTGTGCGCCAGTCACACCAGATTTTTTTTTTTTTTGCATGCGAGTCTCATCCCATTTTTTCAGACTCTGGTTTTCTGGTTTCGGCCGGCCGAAAGGTTCGGCTACTTTTTGGCCGAAACCGAAACTACGGCCGAAACCATGATTTTTGGCCGAAACTGGCCGAAACCGTAACCGAAACCGAATATTCGGTCGGTTCCTAATTTACATTAAACACTAATTATAATTACTTGGAATTTCAAATTTAAACAGAAAGAGCAGAAGTCAATTACTGAATTTTCTTTAAAAAAAAAAAAATGATTATATTATTATTATTTGTAGGATGCAAATTTTATAGTTTTTATTTTATAGTTGATGAGGAAATAAAAAGAATAGCAGCTATTGATTAGTTCATTAAGGCCCATTAGGCTGACGTTTCGGTCTCGAGGATGGTCTTAATCGAGATGGACTTAATTGAAACCGAAATGTCAGTCTAGTGGGCCTTAATAAATGGAATAATCGATAACTGTTATTCTTTTTATTTCCTTATTATTATTTGTGACGGTAAAAAATTATTAAAGTTTTATTATAGCCTACATATTTAATTTATATTGATAGTTTAAGAGATGAATTTTATATGGTACTAGAAAAGTAAGACTTTTAAAATAATTGTGTGTGTGTAAGCCTCTAATAAATAAATAATCTATAAAAAGAGGCTTGAACAAGCCCTTTAAAGGGAATTATTAATTAATTCCCTCTTTTAAGAGACATTCCATTATAATAATAAACTAGTACGATAAAATATAATTGAATGGTTGTTTAATTATAAATTTAACAAAAAGAAGAAGAAGAGAAGAGGGAGGAGTTGGGGAACGTTAGTAAAACCGCGTGAACATTTTATTATGATGATTTTAAAGTCCATTCAAGTTGGGAAATTCGTGGAAACTTCGCCATCAGGCGAAATTTAATTAGTTTATCTTGTGGTGGTGGCGAATGGAATATTTCTGGATCGAAAGAAGAAGAAGAAGAAGGGGATGGGGGAGAGGGGAGACTAATTTTTGCGGGCAACGGCGGCCATTAATTCGCCAGGACTTGTAATAACTCTGGTGCGCCATATTTTCGGGGGTGGTAAAGAGGGGGTGCGCGCGCCGCTCTGGCTCTGCTGCAGCATCTGCTTCGTCTTGGGATGCTGGGTGTTGGGTGGTCCATGGTGGCGGTGGGGCGCTGGCTGCGATCAATAGTGTGCTTTATTAGATATTGTCTCATCTTTGTATCCGGATGAAATGTGCCCGGCCCGATAAAGAAGAGGGGCAAGAAAATTTGATTCTCCCCTAAAGATAGAGCGAAGGAAGAAAAGCAACCCCTGAGAGTATGGAGGTACTATAATGGATAGCCCGTTGAGTGATAAGATGAGCCCCATCCACCCTCCAACCCACGGTGACCGCCGTTTATCGTCGTCCTCCTTTTTTTCCCCAATTGCTACGCTATGACCTGACAAGTTGCTACGGTTGCCACCCCTCTTATTTCAAATAAAAGGAAGAAAAGAGCAATGAGGAATTTTTATTAATGAACCAAAATTTCGGTGGCCTCTTTGAAATAAATTAACAATTAATTAAATGTTAGCGAGGTGAATAGCTGAATCAATATGTAGTTGAATAAATAAAAGGCCAAGCAGCTATGTTTATTTCTTTATTATAGAACCCACAGCGACGTTTCGGTCGACTATGCCACCATCTTCATGGCTAGGGTTCTATAATAAAGAAATAAACATAGCTGCTTGACCTTTTATTTTACTACAAAATATTAGAAAAAATTTTATTACTCACTAAGTAGAGTATTTATTTAGGCTATTAAATTTCCATTGGAAGAATTTAATATTTATTTAGTGAATTTCCATAGTATTCTCTACCCCTCCCCTCACCCTATCACTGCCTCTATTACAAAATAATTAATTGTGAGGTATGTCTTTGTGGCTAGAAGTATTATTATTAAGGAGTCAAAAAAAAAAAATCCAAGACATAGGAAGCCAATGATTTTTTTTTTTTGACTCCTTAAAAATAATTAATTATAAAATATAATAAAATTTTTTTTTTTTTTTAATAGGCCTATAAAAAAAAATTTGACCTTAAAAAGGGTTTTTTATGCAGTTGTAGAATAGAATTTAAACGCTTTTTATTTTTATTAATGATCTTTTTCGGTATCATAGGCCATTTGTATCCTGTTATGCATTAGTGTGCCAAGCGCCAAAAAATTAAAAATTGAGTTAAGCACGGAATATTGATTCAAATGCTATAATTAATAGTATTTTTTTATGAAATATATCCTAAAAAAATTTATATTTAATGTTACTTGCACAATTGACAAAAAAAAAATTATATATAATCCAATGAAAACAAAAAACTTTAATTTTCTCAAAACTCGGTAGCTGGCTCTTGACACACCAATGCGTAACAGGGTCCATTTAGGCCTCGTCCCTATTTATTTCTTTGATTGGTAACCAATTCCGTTGAAACACATTTTTGTCACATATGTCGCTTTCTTCTACCTCAAGGTTTTTTTTTTACCTATTAGCCTTGAAAAAAAAAAAAAATACAAAAAATTAAAACTCTATTGTTAGTCTATTGTGCAAAAAGATGGGATGTGACTCTAGTACAAAAGTGAAGAATTCTACCACTGCGCTACGGCTAAATACTATTTAATTGTAAATGGTTTTTGTCAATAGCTCAAGAAAATAATACAATTTTTTTTTGAAAAATTGCCAACTGATAGATATTTTTTTGTTCTACTCTAATTATTATGGTTAGGAGTCTAAATTTGTTCTGTTCAAATTTGTAGAATCTTTCATCATTTTCATCTAAACATTAAACTAGGAGGTGTAAATCGGGACCAAAACGTTAGCTTAATAAATAAAATAAATGCTAGTTGATTTTCTTTTCTTCATCCTGCTCCTTTATACACTTAGACAAGTGTTGCAGAGGGGGAAAGTTTTAGGAAAAATTAACTTTTTTATAAACATAAAAATAAATTTTTATATAATAGAAAAATTTAGAAATTAATTAGCTTATTAGCATTAAGCCTATTTTTTTTTTGCAGCTCATCCCCCCACGAGAGAATTAACAAAAACAACAGAGTTGCCCAATTGATGTAAAACAATTTTGTTTCTCTCTTGATTGAAAAAATCAAATTGTGGGGACACACAATGGACACTCCCTCACCCTTTTTTCTCTCTCCTTAATTGATGTTGACCCAATCTACATTTTCAATTAAACATCGCTCTATTTTTTTTTTTTAATGAATAATTAAATGGTCGACGAAAAAATTAGAAAAAAAAAATGATCAATAGGAATTTGGAAATAAATCATCCTTAATTTAAATACTATAATTAGATTATAAATAATAAACGTTATTATTAATATGGTTCCAAAAAAAAAAAAACTTTATATATGAATAATATGTTCTTATTATCAATATTATTGATGACAAAATAAAAAAAATTTTATAACATTTTGATTAAAAATGAATTTCAAACTGATTCCTCCCTCCTGCCATCCGCATTCTTTAACCTCAAGGTTTTTCACCTTTAGCCTTGAAAAAAGTACAAAAAATTAAAACGCTATTGTTATTGTTGTTATTATGCAAAAAGGTTCATTTTGCCAGGTAAATAGGGTCGAGATAAAAACAGCAAGCAAAAAAGGAAAAAAACAAGCCCTGTGACGAATTCGAAGGTCTTTTTATTCATAGTTAGTTAAAAGAGGGTTGATTAAGGAAGAAGAACCAGAAAAATTGTCAGAGCATAGAAATAAGGTAGAAAAGATGTGTAATTAAAAAGTTGGTAACAAAATACAGAAGCTAAGAAATATTTCAATAGCAAAAGTAATTAATATACACTGTAAAAAAATCTTAATTTTAGTATGTTTGGAATAGGCCTACTAAATTTACAAATTTATGCCTTCAAATATATTTTAAAACAAAAAAAAAATTTTTAAATTACAATTTTCATTGAAAAATAGAGTATTTATTCTAATTTTACATACATTGTATAGTAAAAATTTGTGTTGTAATTTTAGAAAGGAGTTTGGGATTAAAAGAACCACGTTAATTTAAGTAGCTTAAAAAAGAATGTTCTTCTTAACAAAGTAGTCGAGATGGTAAAGGTGTCGTATAAGGTCATATATGAAGGGAAGAAGCCAAAGAGCTCGAGTTCAAGTCCCTCGAGGGACAACTTTTTTTCTCTCTCGTGTAAAATTGCTTTCTAAAATTACATTACTCTTTCTAAAAATTACAACACATTTCACCTCTAATTTTCAAACGGCTTTCTAAAAAAATTACAATACATTTTTAAACGGGTTTTGCAATAGTCTTACTAAATTTAGTATCTTTTTGCATTTTGTGTAATTTGCCTCCTACACAAAAATTGTAAAATCATCAAAAATTTTTTTACAGTGTAGTTATTATGAATATATATATATTGGGTTCCAGGCATTCTTATTTAAGCCATTTGGTATCCAAATGTCTTAAATAAAATCATCGGTGCCTGAGGGCCTAATCAAGGGCGGATCCAGAGGTGTTTCTCCCGGGGGGTAATCTGGTGTGACTCGTCGCACAGCACACTATTTTTTTTAATTTCGGTAATTTAAAAATTCAAACGGCTTTCTAAAATTACAATACATTTTTTAAACGGGTTTTGCAATGTCTTACTAAATTTAGTATATTTTTTTGTTTATGTAATTTGCTTCCTACACAAAAATTGGCAAAATCATCAAAAAATTTTTTACAGTGTAGTTATTATGAATATATAGATATGGGTTCCAGGCATTCTTATTTAAGCCATTTGGTATCAAATGTCTTAAATAAAAATCGGTGCCCGAGGGCCACAATCAAGGGCGGATCCAGAGGTGTTTCTCGGGGGTAATCTGGTGTGACTCGTCGCACAGCACACTATTTTTTTTAATTTCGGTAATTTTAAAAGCGAATTCTGTACTTGTTTGCCAGAATATAAATACACATCAAATTTTTAAGTATATTAATTCTAAAAATTTTACATTAAAAATAAATTTTTTGCGAAAAAAAGGTATTTTTTTTTTTTTTTCGAATCTCGGGGGGGGGGGGGGTGAGTCACCCCTTTTCCCTTTGTATCCGCCCTTGGCCACAA
>JAKCPI010031169.1:0-78833 GCA_023213315.1 Euborellia annulipes
GGCGCCGTTCACACTGGGGGCGATATTATCGCTAGCGATTGTTGTTAACGATATGTCGGAGCGACATATCGCAAGGGGGCTTCACACTAGCGCGACAGTCGTATGCGATAAATAGGTGGTGAGAGGCTTATTCTCTGTTTTCAGTCATTGATCAAGGGCAATGTGATTGTAATAATAATACCAAAAATGTAAAAAAAAGTTTCTGATTAAAAGGAATAAAATGAAAAATAAAGATTAAAATATTATAGGGCTATTTCTTTAATTTGAAGGAGTTATATAGCTGAATGTTGATAATCAAATAGGTAGAAAGAATGAACAAAGCAGCTAGTTTATATTTCAATTTATTAATAAACCAGGGCCGGCGTTTCGGTCACATATGGGACCATCTTCAGCTAATGTCTGAAAATATATATAATCCTCGACAAGTTATATTGGGCATACACAATTGCACGTAGCTCAATCATGATAATGCCTCAAATTCTACTTATTATTATTATTATTATTATTATTATTATTATTATTATTAGTGAAGTCATTCAATCTCTGTCCATGGTATGATAAGAATAAAATTTGAGGCTTTATCATGATTGAGTTAGCCTACGTGAAATTGTGTATGCCCAATATAACTTAGCGAGGATTATATATATTTTCAGACATTAACCTGGCCCTGAAGATGGTCCCATATGTGACCGAAACGTCAGCCCTAATTTATTAATAAATTGAAATATAAACTAGCTGCTTTGCTCATTCTTTCTACCTATTTGATTATTTCTTCAATATTTATGGAAAGAAGAATAAATTTATTTATAAAAATATTTATTTATTACACATCAATTTATTTAAAAAAATTTGAATTTTTACTCTCAAAATTAGAATATTGTTTTTAACTTACAATTATTAGCTAAAGTTAGAAGTTTTTTAAGTTTAAAATATTTTTTATAATCTGAAAATAAGATTAAGGTAATATCATAAAATATTCAAAATTTAAATGTCAAAAAAATTTTATATAAAGATAATTAATTACCTTATGAGCTTATTCCGATTTTAAACATTTTATTCCATAGTTTGGAGTGGGATACAGTGTCGAAGGCCCTTTTAAAATCCACGAAAACTGCATATAGTCTTCCACCAGCCCGAGACAGGCGCATTTGAATCAAGAAGTTTAAGGTATAGAGGTTATCTAGACATCCTCTTCCTTTTCGGAATCCGCACTGGCTTTCAGGGAGAATCTTCGAATTTTCTGCCCAAACTTCCAGCCTTGTCTGCAGTATTTGCGTGAAGAGCTTTGCTATTGTATTGATCAAAGCGATGGCTCTGTAGTTGTTAGGATCTCTTGTATCTCCCTTCTTATGCAGCATTGTCAGAGCTATCTCTCCCCATGAATTCGGAACCTCTTCACTTTGTAGTATCCTATTGAACAACACTTCCAAATATAATATCCAGTTATCAGGCAGGTGTTTATAAAATTCATAGGAAATCTGGTCGGTGCCTGGAGATTTCCCATTTTTGGTCTTATTTATAGTATTCATTATTTCATTTTGCGATATTGGGCCATCCAGACATGGGTCACCCGCATCAGAAAATGGTACAATATCGGGGTTCTTATACAAGAATGTTGAGTGTAACCAGGAGTTCCATGCTTCCAGGTCTATTGCTTTTGAAAGTCTAGGTTTCGCTCTGAATGCATTAATAGCTGTCCAGAAAGATTTACTATCCTTGGTGGCACTTATTCGTTTTAAAATATCTTTTTCATATGATTCTTTCTTGCGATTTAATAAGTTTTTATAACTTTTCTTCATTTGTCCATATTCAGCTTGCATCTCTGGGTTAAAATTATTGCTTTTGAAAGTTTTGAAGTAGACTTTAAGCTCCCTCTTTGCGGATTTACATTCGAGGTCAAACCATACTTGGTTGCATTTTCCGGCTGTTGAACTAAATATCTTCTTTTCTTGAACAAGCCCCAACCCTCCAGAGACATTTTTAATAGTGCAAACTATGTTAGCGTTCAAATAGTCGGTCGTGGCGTCATGAGGGACGGAACAGTTGCCCGAGTGCTTCATCAGATGACTAAACAGGTATGCTTTTTCAGGCTGCCACCTCATCGTACTAAGTTTATAGGCTTCCCGGTATTCAGTAGCGCGTTCCATCTCTAGCTCAACCATTACTGGGAAATGATCAGATACACAGGAGTCGACGCAGACTTTAAGATCCCTAATCTGCCCCAGATTCGATAGATTTGCCCAAACATAGTCGAGAACCGACCCGCCATATGGGCCAAGGTATGTAAACTGAGCCGGAGAGTCACTCATAGAGCGGCCGTTGATCACTACGAAGGAATTGTTCTCCATACAGTCCAGGAGTTGCATGCCTCTGTTATCAATCCTCATATCCAAGCTCGCTCTCTCACCAGTTAAATTCGTTCCACAAAGGGTCTCGGGGTCAGGAAAGTTGAGATCCCCAATGTGACAGTTGAAGTCGCCACCTATCAATACAAGACAATTCGGAAACCTTTCGGTGATTCTTTTCATGGTTGAGTCGAAAGAGTCCCAAACATATTCCAGGTCCAAAGATGGTCTAAAATAGACGATTCCCACTATCGTTCCTCCAGGTGAGTGGCCCTCTATATGCACAAATAACCAGTTTTCGTTTTTTTCGATCATTTGAGATCTATAATTATCTCTCACAAGAACGGCCAGTCCACCACTACCCCGTCCCCTGGTTTTGTCTCTCGTTGCCAGGCTTGAGTACAGTGTATAATCCCGGAAGCGCGGCGGCGCTCTCACATCGCTCAGACACCAAGTCTCAGCCAAACAAACAACCGAGGATTCTTCCAGCTGAGGACTCTTATAAATATTATTCCATCCTTGAATGTTCCAGAATATGACCCTCCCCAGAGATGCAGTCGGTTGCGGCAGCCTTCCCCTCCTCCTCCTCAAGCACTTTGATTTCCCCCGTTTTTTGGAGTTGGCCCCCCAGTTCTGAAGACCCTTTTCAGATTGAAGTTGCCAAGATTGTCTTCCATTTCATACAAAACTCCAGATATCCTAATTTTATCTCTAACTACAGTGGCTCTATTACCTTTATCTCTCTCTTCTTTTGCAATTCTAAAGAGCTGCCTCCTCCTTTTCCTCATTTCCGGGGAGAAGTCCTCATCAATATAAACGTCTGTTCCCTTTAATTCTTTCCGTGCTTCAATAATTTTCCATTTCTCTTCAATATTTGGAAGTCTTGCCAAAATCAGTCTGGGTCGATTCTCACTAGGTTTTCCTATTCTTTTAGCTTCTAAAATCACAGACGCTTCAATCTTTAATTGCTTTTCGAGAATTTCTCCCAGCAGCTCCCTGGTTTGAATTGTGCTCTCACTCAACTTCTCCTGGACCCCCTTTACAATTATGTTAGATTTTCTCTCTCTATCCTCCCTCACATTAATAGTACGTCTCATCTCCTCCATATTCTTTCTCATCTCCAGCATCTCAGTCCTGAGTGTTGCCAACTCCCTGGCCTGATCCTCTCTCTCCCGGGTGATCGTCGAGATCTTGACATCCAATTCCTCGAACCTTCTTCTCGTTTCCTCTCTCCCCTCCCTAATCTCATTAAATATCCTCACTAGAATGTTATTGTCATCCTCTATTTCCCCTCTTGATCTCTTGGAAGACTGCCTGTCATCGCCCGCGTCCGAAGCAACGTCAGCCAGTCTCTGATTCTTCTCAGCACCAATTCTCTTAAACATTTCCCCAATATCTTCTGCCTTCTTGGACCCCTTGCCCGACGAGCGGACATCTCCAGCCCCCCCACAAGAACCTCCTTCCGTGGGCATCATTGATAATTTATGAACAAGATTTAGAAATATTAAATCTATATCAGCAGCAAACAAGTTTACAAACAGTTCAACAATATTTAAGATCTGAATTAGTTGCAGTGTACTGTAATTATCAGAGGAACAACAGTAATGAAACAAGTAAGCAAGCAAATAAATATAATGGTAATCTCAAAATTTATTAGAATAATAAAAAACCTATATGAAAAATCAAATATCAGGATAAAATCTGATGGTCATTTTACCGATTCAGTTAGAGTCTCGCAGGGGGTGTTACAGGGTGAGACCCTTAGTCCTCTGTTATTCTCAATTTTTGTCTCCGATATAGAAGATCATTTCAAAGATCTCGGATGCAGCGGACTCCCTTTGGACAACTGTACGGAAGTTCTATCCCTGCTCTACGCTGACGACCTCGTTCTGCTGAGTGACACACCAGCGGAAGTCAACAAGAAGCTAAAAGCCCTGGAATTATTTTGTCAAGAAAACGAACTCACGGTAAACTCCGAGAAAACGAAAATAATAATATTCCACAAAGGCCGATTCTCCGGGCAAAGAAATTACCTATACAAGGGAAGCCCTGTCGAATGTGTGGAGAAATATACCTACTTGGGTCTCCCTCTTACAAGAAGTGGTATACATCTGGAAGCAACAAAGAACTTTATGAGTAGAGCTAGTCTCGCAACTGGTCGTGTGCTGGCTCTGCTTGCAAAAACTAAAAGCAATTCCTGGGAAACCTGCAAGAAACTTTACGAAGCCATGGTAACCAGCACACTTTTGTACGCGTCACCAATCTGGAGCCTGAGGTACCTGGAAAAAATTGAAAGGTCTCAGCTCAGTTTCTTCAAGCGGCTTCTCTGTCTACCTGTGAACACGCTGGACGCTATTGTTAGGTTGGAGACGGGAAGTGTGAAGCTCTCTTATACTGTACTGAGGTCAACACTGGAACTGATATTGAGAATACTCAGTATGGAGGAGACGAGATATCCAAGTCTCTCCTATAAAAAACAACTCTCCCTACATTCTGGGAGCAATGAAGCCTATAATTGGATCGACCAAGTGCGCCTTCTGCTGACTGCGGCGGGATTTTCTGATCTAGACCTCCAATGTCGAGTCTCGGTGAGGGAGGCAATTGGACGGCTGTCTTCGTACAAGGATGTCCTAATAAGAAGAGACTTGGAATTTGTCAGCAACAGTACCTTTACGTACTTTTACAAAAACCTTTCTTCATCGATTGATACTGAGACTTTTGGACCTCAGGTTCACTTCGGCTTGAATGTCAACTTTTTCATTATAAGGGTGCTTAGTCAGGTCCGGACTGCTAACAAGTTTAGTATTAAATTCTTTTTTAACAAAATTTTATACAGAATAGAACAGCAAAAAATGTGTACTCTCTGCAATATGAACACAAGTGAAACTATTATCCATATACTTTGTGAATGCCCTCTTTATTCATCATTGAGGAAGCACTACTTGCCTGGCTTCAATCACACGGTGGGCTTGAGTGGGGTGGCAATGTTCTTGGGAGAGATAACGTCTGCTCAGGCAGGGTCATTAGCTTATTTTATAAAAGAGGTATTAAAATTGAGAGCATTCATTATGCAGGAATAGCCGGCAGCAGATAGGGCTTGTATATTTGTGATGTAAGGAAAAAAAAAATGGAAAGAGGATGAAAAATATATGTATGTATGTTGATTTAAAAATTGTAAAAAGAAAAAAAAAATGGAATCCAATTTGATAGACAAAATGTCTTATACAAATTTGTAATAATAATAATAATAATAATAATAATAATTACCTTATGAGTATAAGATTTCATTTATTTTTATTTTTTTTTTTAAGTTTTTAACTCCTTTTTAAGAAAATTGGCCGAGAATAAAGCTATCTAATAGTTATATTTATTTTATTTATGAAATCTCCCTTAGTTGACATGTGTTCTCTCTTGGCTGCCATGTTTTAATTTAATTTTATCGCGGCGATAGTCGCGCCGGGCGATAGCAAGCAGCAGCGATGCCGATATCTCGCGTGTCGCTGGGAGAGATATCGCGCATGTGTGAACGCTTTTTATCGCCCCCATTCAGATTCCATTGAATCAGCTGGTGCGGGTCGCTCGCGACTATCGCTAGCAACAATCGCTAACGATAATATCGCCCCAGTGTGAACGGCCCCTAATAGATTTGATATTTCCATTAGTAATTTGTAATGGGATCTATACAAAAAAAGAAGAATTTTCAGCAATTGAATGATTTATTACATACTGTGCTACCTAAATTTTTTTTCTTCTTGTCACCCCCTTACCTCCCTTGTCACCTCATTTAACTTTGCAAATATTTATTCTTCTCACATTCGTAATTATTTGGGAGCCAATCAATTATCAAACAAATAAAAAAAAAAAAAAATTAAATGTCAAATTTTATATCAAACAAAAACATTTAAATTATTATCAATAAAATTATTGTTTTAATATTTTTTATTTTTTTTTTATTTTGAAATATTTTAATTTATAAATAACCCTTTCAATAGAAATACAAATACAGTATATTAAACGAATGTGGCCTGGACATATTTGAAATAATTCCATTATTATTAGTATAAAATTACTATTATTCCACCATATTTATTTATATCGTTGAAATTCATGTATAAAATAGTTTGAATAAATTTTTATTATTATTAGGTCTATTATTTTTTTTTTTTTTTTTTAGATTTGTCCTCTCCACTGCTGTCATTTAGGGATTTTAGTGTAAACATATATATATATATATATTTATTTGAATAATTTATATCAATGGCTACCGGGGGACGTTAAGCACGGGGAATCCTCGGGGCCACCCACCCAGGGTTTTGCCGCGCTTGGCTTCAACAATCTTGGAAGCTGTTGCTCTAATCCCCCTGGTTATTAGAAAATTTATTAAATTTACAACACTTACAAGTTAATGAGACAATTAAATGATAAATTTTTGATCCCCATGGGCGGTGGGGGGGTGGGGGTCGCCAAGGGGGTAGGAAAAATATTAATAGTGAGTGATGACCTAAGAGTAAAAAAAAATTTAGAGATGAGGTTGCAATGATCTCCGATGTCAAAAAAGACGAAAATAAAAAAAACTTTTTTTTTTAAACTCACACCATTTCCATGCTAACTAACAATTCCAAAACTAAAAGTGTATGTAGGATATATCGTTTTATGACTTTTGGCTGAAGAAAAAGATCAGACTATTGATGGAAGTACTAGCCGCAATGTCCGGCGAAGGTCTTTCTTTCTCTGCCCCCCCTCCCCACCTACAAACAAATATTTAAATGATATACATGTATATACCTACACTGAAAAAAAACCGACCTTGTAAAATTAAAGTGAAATCCCTTTAAAAATTTTCAACAAACCTTCCCATAAAATTAACAAATTTTCCTTTCATTTTTACAAGAAATCGCCTCAAGTTCTATATGACAAACTCATACCGTAAAAATGAAAAAATTTCCTTTTATTTTTACAGGAAATTTCATCGAGTTCTAATTCAAAAAGAAATCCTGTAAAATTGACAAGGTTTCCTTTAATTTTGACAGTAAAAACCTTTAAATTCTTATTTTACCTGAGAAAAAGGCAACTCCCTCCCTACCTAGCTACCCATTGCTTACTCTCTAACTCAAAGCTCGTCATTCTCTCTTAGCAGACAGTATGACTAGGTTGAGTTAGACTAGGCTACATTTCTTTTCCAGATTCATTCTTTGAATATTTGAAATCCGAGTTGATATCTTCTATCATATATACTTTTTTAATTTTGAAAAATATTTGTACTTTTTTTTTTTTTTTTATTCACGGCACGTCTAACAAAATTTTCTTTGTGTCCTGTTTTACATATTATGGCAAAAAACCAAGGTACGTCTACAAAATATATTATGATTTTCTTTTAATATATTATTTATAATAAATTTTGTGCTTGACTTGCAGGACTTCAATGAAGACTATTTAAAATTATATCACATTCTAATCGAGTGGGCTTTAGAAGGTCTGTTTCATACATTAAAAGGTAAATATGTTATAAAACACAATGTAAAATGTTTCAAAATATTATCTATCTAATGTTTATACAAATTATTTTTTTTTGAATAAAAAAAACAAACTTTTGCATACGTTTTTTAGGCTATCGGCCATTGACATTAGTGGGAAAAAGGTTCTTTCAAATAAAATTCCTTATTTTCAAGAGACAAAAGAAATGAATACAATAAAATGACCTTAGCCCAAATGGGCTTCTGGCTCTCTATCAGGTAGTCGAGATGCTTCAACCAGTTAAAATTAGAATATAAACAAATTTTGATGGAATTAAAAAACAAACTTTTTTTCAGAACACAGAATCGAAGATTCAGCATCTACAATTGAACAATTCATCCTATGGTTCTGAAAATGACATTTCTATTGTTTTTTTCATATTATCTAAAAATAAATACATATTTGTGATATTTTAATATGTTTCAAAACTTATTAATAGGCCTATTTATAAAATAAGACATCTTTATAATTCATTTCAAAAGTATTTATTTATATAAGTTTGATGTACATTACAACTGAGTTGTAATTTTTTTGTAATTAACTCGTAGAATAAAAAAACATTTTTTTTATGTTATAATTTTGTAAATTTGATTTTTTTTACATAATTTCCTTTATACAAAGAATCCTTTTAAAATTATAAGAAATCCTGTCAAATTGTTTTTATTTCAATCTGCCACATCTCGTCGGAACACAGGATTTTAGCGTGTTGATTAATTAAAAAATTTTTTAATTATTTTTTAAATATATGTTTGATTTTTCTCAGGTCATTCGTAAAACAATAATGCATACCTTTGACCTGAGAAAAATTAAAAATATATTTAAAAAATAATTAAAAAAATCTTTTAAATTAATCAACACGCCAAAATCCTGTGTTCCGACGAGTGTAGCTGTAGCAGATTGAAATAAATTCAAGTTAAAATTAAATGAAAAATCATTTTAAAATTACAAGAAATCCAGTAAATTTAGTTTTAACAAAATATCCTTTAAAAATTACGTGAAATCCTGTCAATTTGGTTTCAACAAAATTTCCTTTAAAATTTACAGGAAATCCTGTCAATTTCGTTTCAACAAAAATTCCTTTAAAATTTACGGTAAATACGGTCAACTTCGTTTTAACAAAATTTCCTTTTAAATTTAAAGGAAATCTTGTCAGTTTTTTTCAACAGGAAAACCTTTTAAAATTATAAGATGCACCTTCAATTTCATTTTAACAAGGTATCCCATTGAATTGACGAGAAACCTCATTGACGCATTTTCATTACGGTTTCGGAATGAATTGAAGGGATTTCCATTGAATTTACAAGGTTTTTTTTTTCAGTGTAGAGAACTCAAAAAAGCCGGTCCAGGCATTCTCTCTAACCCATAGAATTAAATTGCCCTTTATGTGGTTCTTTAATTCTTCCTTCTCTAACAAATGGATTTATTGAATCCTTTGCCCCATATAAAACGCATTTCAAATTGAAATCTGAATAGGTTTCTCAACGCTATCTCAACTTACAATTAAATTCCTTTCTCCTTTCCTTTGCTCTAGAATAATAGATCAAAAACTTGACAAATTAAATAAATGAAATTTTACATAAAATCAAAATTGTGTCAAAGTGAACCAATTTATTTCAATTTCTATTAATTTTAGGGGAAAATGAAGAAAATTCTTTGATATTTTTGTAGTAAAGTAATTTTTAATCTATTTATTACATAACATATGGAATAAAGCATCCAGAAGATATTTTCTGAGTAGAGAAATTGAAAAAATTGAAATTAAAGGGATAGTTCAATCAGTACCTAAAGGAAACAATACTTTTTTTTATAAACTACGGTATTTCACACTGTTAAAAAAAGAATAAATTTTTAATCGTTTTTTATATACTTTCATGCTTGAATTTTAATATACCCAGTTTGTGAAATCAAATTCATATTCTAGTTTATTAAGTAAAAACCAAGTTAAAAATCTGGTGTGACTGGTAGCACAGCACTCAACTTTCCCTTATCTTCGGTAATCGAAAGTTGTATACTGTGCTTGTCCCACCAGATTTTTTTGTATCGAGATATATTTAGTTTCCTATAGCCCCTTAATTTGACCACTTGCATTTCACAAGTAAAAAGTAAAAAAGTCAATTGATTCAAAATTTCTATAGGCTCTGCATATTTTATATTTTTCAAAATTTTAATCTCCTATTTGGATATTTTATATAGCACAGCGCAGGTCAAGGCAGTCCAATTAGATATAATAAGTAGTAATTGAATATTTTTGATTATAGCTGTAGTAATGTATTCAAGATAATAAGGAATAATTTCTAAAGAAGAATGCAGCCAAATTTATTTCATTCGATTTTAATAAAAAATACTAATCAATTGCTGACGTTTCGGTTCGGGTTTGAATCATCATCGGAGATGTGATTTTGTCTTTATGTTTTTAAACAATACATTCAAACTATTATGATAGTATAGATAGAGTAAATTGCCTAAGTCTCGTCCTGCTCCTATGTACTAGGCTCTATTTCCTGCCATTATATAAAAATAATTTGAGATTATATTCAACTATTTTATATTATAATAATTTACTCTATCTATACTACCATAATAGTTTGAATGTATTGTTTAAAAACATAAAGACAACTTCACAGATCCGATGATGGTTCAAACCCGCACCGAAACGTCAGCAAGTGATTAGTATTACTTTCTCTTATTTTTTATTAAAATCGAATGAAATAAATTTGGCTGCATTCTTCTTTGGAAATTATTCCTTATTATCTTGAATAGATATAATAAGGGCAGTCCAATAAGAGATTGGACTGCCTTGACATGCGCTGTGCTAAAATCTAATTCTTCAGTCCTGGTGAGTTAACATTGGATATTTTATACATAATAGTGAATCCTAAATAAATACAAAATTTCTTAAGAATTGGAAAAAAAATTTTTAAATGTGTAAAAAGTTCCAAAGGGTTATCCCCTAGTGAATCGAAATTAACATCCCCATAGGGATTTAACATTGGCTCTATGGAAGGAAGAGCTGGAAAATGAATTTGAAAATCTGAAATAGATTAGTAAAGCGTACTTCAAACAATTTTCACTAAAAATTTTACTGAGATACTTTTTAAAGGGCAAATAAAAAATAGTTGATTTATATGAATTTTAATCTAAAAAGGAAAATTTTTGATATGATCGCAATACTTTCTCTCTCTATATATTTCAAATATAGGGTAAGAGAAAGTAAAAAACAGATATATATATATATATATATATATATATATATATATATATATAGATGTTCAAATACTTTAAGAATATGTGATATTTTGTAAGCGAATGTTCTTAAAACTGTGTCTGGAGTTGGATTCGTTTGTTCTTGGACTGCACAAGACCTCCGCCCTTTTTGGCCTTTGCACTGAGCAAAAAAGCTCTCGACTCGACTCCTCGACAACCACCCCCTCGTTGTCGTCGCCTCTCTCTCTCTCTCTATCGAATACGCCCCATTGCCCGCGATTCCGTCTACATGGCACAAATTGTAGCCGAGGACGAGAGATTGGATTTGACATCTTTTATTAAAAGCCAGGTGGTCCATTTTCCAAAGATTTATGTATAAATATATATTACGTGCCCGCGCGAAACTTCTGCTATTAAAACAAGATCTTGTGGTAATCTTGTGAAAAACTCCCCTCTCTTAAATTACAAAACGCGTTTTTAGTTTTACTTTAAGAAAAAGCAAAATAAATTTGTGCACTTGACGTAGAACTTTTGACCCGTCATCGATTTCTTGTTGCATAAAAAATGATTAAAAAAAAAAATTCGACAGCTTGTCTGTTTACATAAATCGCTTAAATTTATTTAGCAACAGATTCAATCTTTAATAAAAATATCTTAGAAGGAAGAATAGCCCTTTTGCCTTTAATTAAATTATAATCATAATAAAATTGATTTAAGAGCAAGTAGGAATGGCCTCTAAATTTATATATCAAAAAACAGGCAAAATAAATGAATTGAATTTTAATAACATTTTTTTAAATGTCTAGGCTAATTAAAAAATTTGGTGGGACTGCAATGAATACTTCAATTCAGATTTGAACTACTCACACATTTGTTAAATATATTACTTTTTTATATAATCGAACTGAAAAATATGAAATGTAAAAGAAATAAGAACATTTATGCTGAAAAAATTTGACAGATGATAAAAATGAATCTATCTCTCTTTAGAATCAGAATTCAAAGCGCATGTCTTTGTTCTTTCCTAATTAGCCCATGGGCTATTATTTAGATTCCTAGCACAAGATCTTAATCAATCTTTTCTTACTAGTTTTATTAATTAAGAATTATATAAGGTAATTTTAAGCAATAAAAGATTCTAAATAATTGGAATGTAAAATTAATTAGTTTTAGGAAAATTTTGAAAATTCTCAAAGTTTAAAGGCGATGGCCAAGTGTTCCTGTTTTACAAATGAGTTTAAATTTTGCAAACATTATTAATTAATGCAATGAAAAAAATAAATTTGATCTCTATAAATAAGGACCACCCTAATATTCATTCAAGTTAGAGAAAATAAAAATGAATGAGATAATTAAGTAAGATTACGGATGGTAAAAATTGCATTAGGGGTGTCCAAAGCAAAAAAAAAAAAACTTAAAAAATTCGATTTTTCTAAACTTTTAGCCGTTTGCACGTCTATATGACCTCCGATTGGGCAGAAACTTAAAATTTATATGAATTATCTGCATATTTTTAAGGGGTGTCGTCTTAAAAATATCTTGAAGATGCAAAATAAGAATAGTTTTAGAGCACATTTTCATTATTAAAATTTATTTTTCTCTATATCTCTAAAGCTGTGCCTGATGGGGAAAAACTGAAATGATATTTGAATTCAGCATGAAAAATTCTTCTAGAATCTCATATCTCAATTCTTGTGAAAGAAAAAAAGTTCATCTTTGTCAACCAGTGTAATTTAAAAAGTTAAAAACTTCAAAATAGTTTACAAGGGAAATCTTTTTTTAAATCTCTAAATATACAAAAATAATTAAGCGGTCTTTAATTGAAAAAAATAATTATTTTTTATGAAAGACAGCCAAGATAAATGATCTCTAATTTACATAGAATTAAAAAAGAGGGGTGGAGGACGAAAAAAAATGTCGAACATATTGAAATTAATTTAGTTAGTTAGCTAAGAAGATTTTTCTTTCTTTCTCTCTTCCTTTGATCTATAAATTTTTTATTAAAAACATGGTTAATTTTAATTAGAATGCTCTCTTTCTCTCATGTTTGTCAAAAGGACATATTAAAAAAATAATAATATGAAATAAAAGCAAATCTTTTTTTGAAAATTTTTTTTTTTAATAGGGTCAATGGAGAAAGGAGATTATGAAAGAAATTGTTTGAGACATAAATATTTTTGAATAAAGAATTTTCGAAAATTCCCTTGGCCAGGCTATAAAGTAAAAGGGAAAACTCAAGCATTATGATCAAGCTTTTTTTTTTTTTTTTTTGAATTCTTTAAAGTAAAAAGCTCTAGGGATTTCGCTGATGGATGTCAGACACTTTGTTTTTATTTTATACTTGTATTACCCATAAAATAAGAAAACCAAAATATGCAAGTATACAAAAATGGAAGTCTATAAAAGACAAAAATTATATTTAAAAAAAGTAAATAAAATTTGTATTTTGTAATATTATCTATATGAAATTTTTTTACTTTCTCTTACCTCTATATATATGTTTATATATATATATAGAGAGAGAAAGTATTGGTTTCATGTCAAAAATTCGATGTCGAGATTTTGATGGATATACACGTTTTGAGGTCCCCTGAATCCAAAAAAGTGGTTTTCGCGACATGGTCTGTCTGTGTGTCTGTATACAAAATATCTCAAGAACGAAAAGAGCTAGGAGGTTGAAATTTTATATTTAAGTTAGTCATTCCCATGGGAAGTGACACGAAGCTTTTGAACAAAATCGACCAAAGAGTACTAGTACTTTACTGATGCACTTTTTCAGTTTTTTTCGATTTTCTCCAAGTTTGTTCCAACTATTTTTTTAAAATTTCTTTCAAATGAATATTCTCATTTTGTAATTGAAATCTTCTGAAGACCACTTTACTCTTGTTCTCCATAGAAAAGATAGGAGAAATGGTTGCCATGGTAACAAAATATAAATATTTTCCCATTCTTATAAATTTTACATTTTGAAAATCGAATGCACCGTACTGTCGGAAACTAAATACATGTCGACACAAAAAATCTGGTGTGACAAGCACAGAACACAACTTTCGATTACCGAAGGTAATGATTTGATACATTTTCTGCGTTTTTTATTTTATTATTCGAATATTTTTGATGATTGGCTGAGTTATGAATTATAAAAATAAAAATGGCTCAATATTTATTATAATACTACTGCATTTTTAATTATTAATTTTACAATTTTAATCAATGTCTATATATATTTTTAGTTCTTAGACAGTGGCTTCCCTTAAACCATTTACTTGAGATGTGCATAAAATATGAATAAATCAAGAGATTTAGACCTTTCAGCCTAGAAAAAAAATATATTTTTTTCAAAAAATTATATTTACTTCTTTAAAGGTTTAACAAATCAATGCGTTCGATAGCCTTCAGCTTCATCAGTGTCCAGTTTGATTGTAGATATTTTAAATAGCTTTAATTAAAAAAAAAAAATTAAGGTCGATTACTTCAAAATTGTGGAAGCCGGAAACTTTCAAAATCAGCACCCCGAGACGCGCATCTTAATTCACATTTTTTTACACAATATATATACTATAAATTTTATTAACAGTATATATACCCAGTATACAAATGTATATATACTATACTAGTATATACTGTAATAAAATTTGTTAAATTAAATATTAAAATATAAACCTTTTCAGGCCTAAAGGTATGAGGAAGATCATCTGAACCCTATCGAAACCAGCATTGGTTTGTTAAACTTTTAAAGAAATAAATATAATTTTTTGAAAAAATTATATTTATTTGGGATGTGATAAACCTCTTTAGTGATCAATATCTTCAGTCCTCGGGGAGTCTACGTTTTAAATAACATATGAAGATGGTTTTAAACAAGACCGAAACGTCAGCATAATAGACTTTTAATAAATGAAATAATTCCTATCTGAAATTCTTTTATATTCTTTTCTTTATTTATAAAAAATTCAATTAGGATAAAAAAAATCCAAGACTTATTTACGAACCGAAATGGAAGGCGGAAAGAATTAGCTCAAGAAAGATATAAATACAAACCAAGAGAAAATTAAGTTATTTTATTATTTTATAATAAAAAAAGAGAGATAGAATAAAATAAAATAGATTTAATATTAATAATTGGCTAAAGGGGTTTCAACGTTTCGAAGATTAATCTTCTTCTCTTGTCTTTGGCTCTCTCTTTTCAAATAATAATAAAAGTTTTTCATCTTGTTCTTGAAATTAAAAACAAAAAAAGAAAAAATTCCATATAATGTTAAATGTAATATTTTTCCAACACATTTTTTTGATAGGTTTAGATTTATTTTCTATCGATTTATTGTTCGACGGCTGTAGCGCTCTCTCTCTCTCTCTCTCATTCTGTTTGACTGTATTTGTATTCGTTTACAAAGTGTACGCCAACACACAGACACTATCTCGGGATCAAGGGGCTTTACATTCACCCCTATTGCTACTGACGTTCGATCAACTTATTTATTTTACTTGAATAGCCAAACGCATTTATTTACCGGTTTTTAATATAACACCCTCCACTCCCTTCATCTCTTAACCTCAACTCTAAATTAAATGATAAATTCAATTAAATGGATGGTAAATGTCATCTGGCTAGGCATGTGGAAAAATATGAAAACAACAATTTTTTTTCAAAGGGTTATAAATCAGGGATGAGATGAGGACAAGTTTTTTTTTTCTATGACGATTGGAATAAAAAAATTTCCTATTTTATTGAATGCCTATCTTTGTTATTTTTCCACATGGGAGATGAGATTGGGATCTAATATTGATCCAAATAGGAGAAGAAAAATCTGACACGTCGAACAACCTGACTCTTGGAAAGATAGAATGTAAAGCATAAAAGAAATAAAAGTTCAGACTCGGGTAACTCGTGGTCGCCAATCACATACAAGATGTGAGCCCCTGAATATTGGATGTCTATGTTTGAGCTTTGTTTTAAGCTATTCAGCTTAATTTTAACTTCTTAACGACCAACAAGCCATGTATGTTTTTGTGTGGGTGTGTCTATTTTGACAAAATTCCTCAGACACGTGAAATATTTCCCTAGCGGCTAAGTGGGTTTTCGTAGAGCATTTTGTGCCATCCGAAAACTTCTTAACAAGACGAGGGAGGGAAAGAAGAAAACCCGAGACAAAGAGATAAGAGCCAGGAAGAAGAAATCGAAAAAAAAGTTAAATTCTAAAACTGATTTATATTAATAAATTTATTTCATATAAGAATTAAGCTTTTCATTAATATACTTCAGGTAGACCTACTTCAAAAGAAATAAATAACGATTTTCCAAGCTTTATAGGTGACAAATTTATTCTCCTGGCCAAAAAAACTCAGCTCCTGCTGCTAGAGGCAGCACATTTTCTTTTTTCTTTCGCTGCTTTATATAAGTACATTTTCTTCATATGTTTTGGCTCTAAACGGGGTCGGCAATTTTATTTTTAATGAGACCGAGAGCTTTTAGCTTTTTGCAAGACGATCCATCTTATTGCTTGATATGGGAAATGAAAAAGAAAGGAACAAATGCTACCTTCATCTCGGGTAACTTGTGGTCGCCATCCACTTTCTATTCACAAGAAGCGAGTATCTGAATAGTTACATGTAGGTCTACACCTTTCTTTTATTATGCCTAAATCTCAATAGAAAGGAAAATTATTTTGGTAATAAACGCACATTTTTTGTTTGAATTTTTGACATAAATCCAATACTTTCTCTCTATATATTAACATTTATAGATAAGAGAAACTAAAAAGCAGGTATGTGGAGATATTGTTTCATGTTCCATTGGTGGAGATTCTCTTTTTGAGCATATAATTAATTTAGGGAACAATTTATCTTTATTTGATAACTTGATATCTTTCTCTCCGTTTGTTTTAAAGAGTTAGTACAGTAGTATGTAGGCTATTTAATTTGGTTAGTCTTCTAGCCATTAGGGTTTTTGTGACAGAGCCAGTGAAAGGTCTCTGCTCTGAATATATGAATGAATCTATCTCCTTATAATGATGAATAGCTCCCGGCGGCCCCACAAGCTTGTCATGTTGATTATCCATTCTTGTTGTCTCTTATACAGAGTGATCTCTGCTACAATTTCACACACACTCCATTGTTTTTTGCTTAAATAAATGAAGTATATATTTTAAATGATAATAATCTTCAGTAAATAGAGTCGTTTATATTAAACTTGTAAAAAAATATATTCTAGGAATATTAATAAAATGAAAAAATAAATAGATTTGATAAGTACTAGGCCTATCGCATTTCTTGAAATTGAGATATGCATTTCATTAGATTCAAAATTAAATTCTGAATCTTTTCAACATCTCTAGTTTCTCTAGGAGTGATTAAAAGTGGCGTGTACTTATTGTTGACGAATATACGAACATATAAAAATAAATTTAATTTTTTTTGGAAACCTGCGAAAAATGAGGCATCACGTTACATAAAAATGTTATTCAAATATAACTCAACTGCATAGTTTTTTGTTCAATCAAATAATTGCTCGATTCAGACTTAACAAATAATAGGCATATAACATAGGCTATTTCGCGAGAATATTTATTTTACTGGTGTAATCCTGATCCCTGAAAGTCGAACATGGGAACTGTAGCCAAATAAAAATACTGAAAATTATATATAACGACTTATAATTTTGAAAAATAAAAAACGAGATAGGTAATTAATATATCTCGATGTATAATTATTGTATATTGTATATAAAAAATTATTTTTAGGTAAATTAAAACTAAAAATACAAGGTGGTATGTTTCTATGTTTCGTTTATAATTTAGGTATAAACATTTGATATATTTTTAAACAGTTTGTGTGACACACTTTTGAAGATGATAAGTAGAATAATTATTTTATACCTATAAATAAAATATTGAAACATATCAAACACCTTGTATTTTTACTTTTAATTTAGCTAATTAAATTATGTTTCAACTAGAGCCAACGGTTACCAGTTTAAATTTAAATTTTTTTTTTTTGACGATTTCAAGTTTTTATTTTATTTTATTGATAAACAAAAGTAGGTCACCCTTTTTTAACATTTCAATCTTCGATTTTTTAAATTAAAATAAAAAGTGCGAAATAATTTAATTTTTGTTTGCCCATTAAGAACTGGATATTCATCTTCAATTATCAATCGAAAAAAAGCTTGGGATTAATAATTTAGTAGACGGAGGTCCTTGGAACAGAAATGGAGATGGTAGAAATAGAATTTGAAACAAAAAATATTCAGAAGCATAATAAAGAAAGAAAGAGAAATTAAACAAAATTTAATTTCTTTTATAGGACCAAGAATAAAACTGTATTCCTAATTAGAATCATTTGTCTTTACGTAGAGCAACCATCATTTTTTTTAGAAAGAAATTAAATTTCTGACGAAAGTACTGAATGAGTAAAATTATACATATAACGTTATGACGAATTAATTAAAATTATTTAAGTAGGTCATATGTTCAAAATATTTGAATTTAGTGCAGAGATAGAGCGGATAATAAATGTTTTATTCATTTACCCCGTAAGGTCCATTATTTTTCAGTCCCTACTTTTTCTCCCTTTAGAATCAAAAAGTTTCACTTTTTATTTGATCCTCTGCATACTAATTTGGAACAAAATTCTAAGTCTTAAAGAACCAAGAAAAGATTTTCAGAAGAAAAAAATAATCTCTGACTAGAAACTTTACTTTATGAAAAGAAAGAAGAGCAACTAATAATAAAATATTGTTGAGGAACAAGAAATCTAGAAAACATTATCTTTTTTGATTGCTGTAAGATAGACAAATATTCTTATTAATGAATTTTTTGATTAGGGGTCGCAGAGTTCCTCGTATGTGTGATCGATTGTTAAATCAGTCTGGAAATTAAACAAGTGAGTATGTTTCCCTTGTATTAGAATTTTGAATAATTGGACCGTTTATTTTGAAAGTGGTGTAAGTCCAATTTTTAAAAAATCTGAGATACCACATAATTCATGCTTAATTTAATGTAAATTTTCTATGTATAACTAGCTAGTGGCAAATTCCTTAAAAAATTCCCATGTTTTGTACAATTGAAATTTGGTCGGTAAAAGAAGTTGCATAATCGTTGAATATGATAGTGGTGTAAGTCCAATTTGAGCAAGGTAGCTTAGCAGATGATTGCCTGTTATTGTGCATTATTGTTTATAAACTTGTTAAGAATTACTAGCAGAGGCGTCATTTGTGAAGGGAAGTGTATTTGCCCCCCCCCTCCACTCCTCCCTAGGTATTATTCTACGTAAATAAAATATATCTACGAAACTGTATAAAATTAAAAAATTAATTTAATTAAATACCATTTGGCCAAATTTGAGATACCTATTTGTAAGAAAATTGAAGTGAGAAATTGAAAAAAAAAGTTTGCCCCCCCCCCCCAAGAAAAAAGTTGAAAAAGTTGAAATGGTTACGAGATTAGGTTACTTATTAATATAAAGAAATCAAGTAGTTATGATCTTAAATACCTCCGGTGCATCATGAATGTTTCAAAACACGTCCCTATGCAGAGCATAAGTAAATATTATGCTACTAATATCTTGTAATTTTAACAATGTTATTAACGTCTAAAATTAAAAATACTACTTCTATTTTATATCGTGTCATTATTTGTAAACAAAATTGCAATAATATGAAGCTTATTTTAAGTGATAGTTGATTTTTCAAAATTGAAATTCAACGATCTTTACAGTTGGTTAATTTTGAAAGTGGTGTAAGTCCATTTGCAGTAATGTAATTATATAATAGTTTCGTCAAATTCGCCTAAAACAAATTTATATAACTAAATTAGATATTGATAAAGAAGTAGAAACATTCAGCGACTTCATATCATTTGTCTAGATTTTTAAATTAACAGATATGCAAACCTTTCATTTTCTCGAAACAATAGAAAATGGACTTACACCACTTTCAAAATAAACGGTCCAATTAGTGATTAGAGAACTGGTTATTTAAATTACAAGCAAACTACTTTTTGTAACCCATGGTAAGATGAAGAGATATTTTTTTATTCAACAAGACATGTGAGTGTTTTTTATTGATGAGGCCCAACATCCCATGGCCCCCGGGAATCGAACCCAGGATCTCCGCCTTTCCGGGGCATAGGCGTGCTATCCATTGCACCAGGCCACCGGACCCTCGACCTGCACCAATAAAACTCACTTCCCCTTATATGCAGTTAGTCGCGCAAGTTACTAACTCGTAACGAAAACGTGAAAAACTTTAAAGAAAAATTTTTCGCTTATGCGCCGCTTGTTAAACCAGTAGATGGAGAGATCTGCTCTAACACACTGCTGCTTACAGTACAATAAAAAACACTCACATGTCTTGTTGAATATATCTATGACTAGTTAAGTCCGAATCGAGGTATTTTGAATACTATTATCTTATTCAAACATATAGATCTCGAAAAATATTTAAAGATATTTTTTTAACAACTTTTTTTGACCATTTAGAATTTGGTAGACAATATAATTTTTGTCGCTCGGAACTGGAACCGAACCTCTGACCTGAATACTGGCCTCCTCTCTAGATAATCACTTATTGAGGGGTCGAACATATGCGAGAGAACTAGTTGGACAACGAAAGGGAAGAGTGAGTGAAACGGGTCATAGTTTGAGTGCTTTCTGATCACCATTCACGCGCTCACTAGACGTGAGTGAATTCAAAAGATATTCATTATAATATATTATTAAATATAGTAGGCCTATATTGACATTTTGCTGGATGTTCAAATGGGATCCGAGACCATGCTAGGGAATTAATTTTTTTTCTTTGTTTTTATACCATTAATGGCATACACCAGGGTAGAACGATGAATAAATCCTCTTCACTTAGATTTTAATCTCTATAAAGTCTCTCCTCTTTAATACAAAAGATATTTTCATCTCCATTCTTTTTTTAATCATTTTTATATTTTACCCTTCTTAGCCAACACTAAAAAAGTAAACGATATATAGGTATATAACATGTCTTATTCAGATGCAATCTATTCAGAAAATTCATACAATTAACAAATTCATTTAAAAAACTCCAATTTTTCTTAAGCATATTTAATTACGAGTTATATTTTCTTTATTAATTCAAGAAATACAAATAAGTCGCAAATTTATTTAATATACGGTTATTTATAAGTCCCTCTGGAGTTTGAAATATTTATAGACCAATAACTATGATAGACTATCTCTCGAAACTGAGAAAGTTCCTTCAGATGCGGAATATGCGGGGGGCAGCCGTTTAAATTCGTTACTAAGAGAAAGAAATGAAAGAAGACCATTCGACGAATGTGAAGGGTATTAGCGACAATAATATAGTAATAATAATAATAGTATTAAAAAATCAAATAAAAACGTTACATCCTAATTACACCGATAATAAATTAAGATAGATGGAAAGAAGTCTAGTGACTCAATCTCTTTCCTTCTTTTCCTTGCTAGACCAGTTGCATAACTGCCAGGCGGTCCCTTCTTCTGACCTCGCCTTATTCCCGCTATGCGGGGTCAGCGGACCTCACCATTTTCCTCCAGCCCTATCATGCGTTTTTGCGACCGAGAAGGATAGGAAAGGTCGGCCCGTCGTACGGTCTGACTCCTTTTGAAAAGAGGAAGGAAGAGACAGACATACAAAGAACAGAAAGACGTGTGATTCGAAACTTTGCCACATAGGCTAAAATTTATTTGAGATTTATATTATCTGTGAAAATTAATATTAACTGTTTTTTCATTATCGTGTTGTTTTTACAGTTCTGGCTATAAAATATAATATCATAAAAATATCATATTTTAACCGGCTAATAAACACTTGACATGTTATGATATCAATATAATAATATTTTCAAAGGGTTCAAAGTGTTAAAGAGTCAAATTATTATTTACTATGCAAAAAATTTCTGATAGATTTTGTTTCAATAAATACCTACTATACAACACTTCTAAATACAAATAAAAAGGCCTATTATTATTACCTTTATAACGGTGGTAAAGCCTTAGGCGGGCTTTACCACTGACCGGGGGCTAAATTAACCAAAATGTTCTACTTTTAAAGATAATACGTAAAAAGTAAAAGCTATTACTCCTTTTAACGAACTTTATTTATTTTTCAAGAGAAATGAATATATAGAGAAAAGAGTCCCTGGTTGTTCATTCTTTTGTTTTTAATTAACATTCTTTTGCTTAAGCTTTAAAGCGGTTTAATTTATATATAAATAGAAAATGAAAGAATTTAACTCTCACCGAGAAAAAAAAAGATGAAATCTTTCAACAATTAAAGAAATACAAAATATTCTGTCTCAGTTTCAAAATAAAATTAAGGAAAAACAAAATTCTTCGCAGGGCGGAAAAAATTATTTTCATGGACGAGAAAAAATTTTTCCGCAAAAACAACATTTGCCATAGGGCGGAAAACTCGTTTCGCAAGAACAAAATTTTTTGCAGGGCACTGCAGTGACACTGTTTATCCACTTGAAATTGACAACGAACAAGTCAAGCCTAGTCAATTTTAAACAATGAACTAACAATATTGTAATATTTTCTTTTCTATCTCTGACTTCTTCTGTAAATTACTAGTTAGCTTACTCTAGTTAAAATATCTTTAGAATTAGACGAAAAGAGTTTGGGAGGGGGCCAGTCAACTGACTAATAACAGCGCTAGGATAACAACCCATTCAGAAAAAATTTACGTCGTTTTATTTAAGCATCGAACACTATCCATGCTTTCAGCCAATAAATTATTTTTAAATTAAATATTTTTCCAGATATATGGCCTATATATTTGAATAAGATATTAGTACTTCGAATCGGACTTTGAGTCATAAATATTTAACACGAGTGTGAGTTTTTTTTTTATTGGTGATGCCAAACGCCCCATGGTCCCCGGGAGGCTCCGGTAGCCTAGTGCAATGGACAGCACACCGATGCCCCGGAAAGGCTGGAGATCCTGGGTTCGATTCCCGGGGGCCAAAAGGTATTTGAAAAAACACCACACGCACGCTTTAAATAAATTATTTGTATTGACATTTTTATATCTAATAATGAATGAATTAAAAACAATATTGGATGTTTTTTTTTTCATTAACATTTATAGTTTTGGTCATAAAATAATAGTATAAATCATATTTTAACCGGATAATAAACACTTGTCATTTTATGTTTTCAATAGATTATTTATTATTCTTATAAAAATCATAATCAACTCAAACTAAGACTGATTCTCCAGTGGCGTAGCGAGCTTAACTCGCGCCCGGGGCACAATACCTTTTTAAGCGCCCCCCCCCTCTCATTCGAAAACCATATAATATTATATGTAAAATATACAAAATTATTATATTACACTGGCACGAAATTTAAAATATATTTTCTAGAAATTAATTATAATAAAAAAAAAAATTATCCAGCAATTTCTTTGTTTTGCGACCATTTGGCGCTCCTTTGTGAGCAGCGCCCGGGGCATGATGACCCTCCTTGCTCCCCCCTCGCTTCGCCACTGTGATTCTCTTTTTTTCATGAGGTGTCAGATAGCTTCTTCTAGATAATATCCTGAATTAAGTGAAGTGTCGACACGTGAAGCCTGGGACTTTGGTTAAGTCAAAAGAAAAATTACAAAAAAAAAGGCAACCCGCTTAACAAAAAGATATTGTCGGCTGCCTACATTCTACATGCAATAAATAATTTGCTTAAAAGCATGGAGAGAAAAACATTTTTTTTGACGGATTATAGAATGGGTTTTCTTTAAAGACGTCGACGATTTGAATACAATAGAAGAAGTAAGCAGTCTCAAATTTACCAAAAGGATATTTAACTTTCTTTTAACAAGTTCATTGACTATAGGAAAGTTCATTTTATAACAAACAAAAACAAACTTGACTTAAAAGAATTCGAGAGATTTTTGATTATGCAATATGCATAGGATACTCTAGTTATTGTTGGTGAGTCAAACAATCATAACTATTCTCTGTTTGTAAACAAAAAGCGAAATCAATGTAAACATTGCTTGGGGTTTATCAGATAAAATAACGAAGACCAAAAGTAAATATGCAGTAATAAAACAAAGAATATTTGATTTTCCAAAATTTCACTTATTAATAATTTAAGTGTTAGATTCTATTAATGGATTCGAGCAAGTCTGATTTCAGCAGAAGAAGTGAGGCTTGTACTGTACCTCTGGGCTGCAAAGGGAGAAACTATCAATGTTTGCTGACAAGAATGGGATAAAATTTCTAATTTTTGAAAATAATACTATAGTAATAAGAATATATTTTGGGTTACTTAGCCAAACCTATGATAAAATTTTCTTCTTTTGGCTATAGAAACAGATATCTTATAAAGCTGATTAAAGTTATTTTTTAATTTGGCTATATAATAATTTATGTTAAAGTTTATGTTAATTTATAAAATTGAATCCGACTATAATACAGTCCTCAGAGAAATAAACAAAAAGATGAAGTTTTGACATCTCATCCTTTGGAAGGCAAGTAAAAAACGAATATTTACAGTTCCAGCCAAGTTCAATTTTTTTTTTTTTTTTTTTTTTTTTTAGTTAAAATTAAAACGCTCTTCTTCTTTCGCAGTTCTCCTCCGCCAGCTAGATCCTCTAGAAATGGCAAGCTCCACTTTTCAAAAATATCTCTATAATCAAATTTCATTTTATGAATAAAATAGCAAGCATATTGTAGAAAAGTTGAGAAAAAGATTCTGCAGAGAAAAAGTTTCTTATTTGTTGAATTCTTTTTCGTTATTTATAAGTTTTTCATAAAATTCAAGGTTTTTCATCCGTCTACTAAAATACTTTATTTTATTTATATTAAAAAGTCAAGATTCTTTAGAAAGTTTTAAAATTTTTCTTTTTTATTTAATAATCACATTGTCAATTTAGAAGTAGACAACCATATCTACATAGGTGTTCCACATCTTATCTGGTAATTTCAAACAAAACTGATAATCTGCCTATAACTTTATTTCAAAAATAAAAGTTCCTTTTTTGTTAAATTTTTTTATTGGCAAAGTATCAATTGCTACCACACTCACTATTGGTGAGTATAAATTAGTATATTATTATTGGAAGAAAGGAAATCTCAATTAATCGATTTTTTCGATTATATGCTCCAGAGAATTGTCGTTCATCATGCTCCAGAGGTCTTATATGGACCCTGTTATGCATTAGTGTGTCAAGCGCCAAAAAAATTAAAAATTGAGTTAAGCACGGAATATTGTTTCAAATGCTATAATTAATAGTATTTTTTATGAAATATGTCCTAAAAAAATTTATATTTAATGTTACCGGTACTTGCACAATTGACAAAAAAAAATTATAGTCTATATAATCCAATGAAAACAAAAAACTTTAATCATGGGCGTAGCCAGGGGAGGCAGGGGGGGCCGTTGCCCCCTGGCTGGTCCTAAAAATTAAAAAAATATATATATATATATATATATATTTCCCATTGGAAATTTTTTTAACACCCCAATTCACTACATTAATTTAGTTTTTTTTTAATTTAAATAAATAATTAATACTCTATGTATATATTAATTGCAAACCCCCCTCTTTTGCCCTAACGAGGGGTTCCCCCCTAACAAGAAGTCTGGCTACGCCCATGACTTTAATGTTAATTTTCCCAAAACTCGGTAGCTGGCACTTGACACACTAATGCGTAACAGGGTCCATATAAGGATAATTGTATAATATACTTAGAAATGGGATGGGTGGTAAATTAATAAAAACAAATGTTAGAGATAATGCTCAGTCCAGTTTATAATAAAACCTTTAAATATTGATTGATATAAAATAAAAATTTAGAATAAAATGAAGAAACCAGTATTTTTTTTATCAATGACAAAATGTCTAAAAAAAAACTTTAACTGAGCCTACTTTATCATAGGCTATTGAAAAGAAAAGTCTAGCAATCCAGAATCATTTCCGTGCCCCCAGTGTGAAAATATATTCCTTTTTTATAGCCCACCTAGCGAGTTTTGTAATTTATTTTGGTTCTTATTATTCTTTTTTGTTTTCATTTTATATAAAAAAAAAATTCCAAAATCTCGACAGCTAAAATGGTTATAAATAATCTTCTAAAGAGGGCGGGATATTTTTCTTTTTTTATAAAAGTTTTAATCAAGCCCTTCCTTCCTTTCTCATTCTTTTCTTGTAGTTTGGGGAAGGGTTGGATCAAGATAAAATGGTTAAATTTTCAAATGAGTTGATCCTCTCGGAGTTTAATGGCTAATCAGACCTGACGAGGAAAACGTGTAACCTTCGTCTGCTTCTTAATTAGACTTTGAGGAATTCCTCTAAATTTTTCTATTAGTTTGCCTTATAACGAAATATAAATGAGTGGAAACGTTGACAATTCTTTCTTTTTTCACCTTGTCAAAATATAAAATTTTATTAAAAAATTCCATAGGGAAGTAGTAAATTTAGAGCCGGAGAGAACGACAGATACACTTGGGAATACAATATGTTTCTATCGATTATGCACCTGTACAGCCATAGAGAATTGTTGACCCTTTCATCCTCTCTTTTTTAACTCAACACGATTTTTTATTCTTTTTTTTTTATTTTATAAATCTCGTGAGTTGAAATACGTATTGTATTTCATAAACAGCACAAAGCGATATCATCGGCAAATGTTAATAAATATTTGATAGAGAAAAAAAGAGAAATAAGTAAGAATTCGCGTCATGCCAAAAGTTATCTTAGTTCATGCTATAAATAAATAATTTTTTGTTTTCCAACTTGACTCCAAGATAAGAAAGGAGTAATATATGATTTTGGCATCGATAAAAAAATTTTCATTTGTTTTAATAATTAATTAATTAATTATAATGTAATTATATAATCTTCTTCCGTTCAAAGAAATGGAATTTCCCATATTAATGGTAAATAAAATTAAAACTGGTAAACGTTGGCTCCGTTGAAACATTATGATTTAATCAAGTAATATATTAAAATATCAAGTAATTATAAACAATTTATGCTAATAAATAATATATTGAAACATATAACCTTTGTTTTAATTTAATTTACTTGATTAAATGGTATTTTTTCTTAATAGAAGTAATGATATTTTAATCTTTAATCTTTTTATATCTAATTGAGGAGTAATTAGCATACTAAAAAATAGATGGCGCTGCAAAAATTGATATGCACCAAGAACAATAGCAGATAAAAAACTGAGTAGGCTATACAAGAAAATAAAGGTGCCACTGTGTTTACAAAATGTTAAATTTTAATAAAAGTTGTTATCAAATTTTTGAAAGAAATAGAAATCAAAACAATTAATACTTAAACAGCGTAATATCAGGCAAAAATTGTTGCAGTATAATAAAGGAATTAAATTTTACTAAATGCATTTAATTAAATAATAAAAATGTTTGACAATTTTGCTAACTAGACTAGAATCAACCATGTAAGCATGTGGGGGGGGGGGGGGGGGGGGGGGGGGGGGGGTGTGGGGGGGGGTGTGGGGGGGGGGGGTTTGTTCGGGGGGGGTGGGGGGGTCGGGGGGGGGGGGGGGTGGGGGGGGGGGGGGGGGATGCGTGTCTTGTCTGGGGTTGTGGGGGGGGGGGGGGTAAGCATGGAATTCCTACAAGATTCTGCTTACTTATTAAGGTGTCATTAAGTATTAAGTAGCCCGTGACCCGTGGCACAGAGAGAAGACAGTTTCTGGTGCCTAGGATCCCGAGTTCGCTTCCCGTCCAAAGCGAAAAAAATTTATTTCATTTGAATTGACTTCCTATCATTTGAAATAAATAGGGATGGGGTCTAAATAGCCTTAGATGCCGGAAAAGACCTTAAATAAATAAAAAAAAAAGTATTAAGTAAGCACCCTGAAGAGGAAGGAGTATTTTATTTGTTTATTTTTTGGCAAATGGGGCATAAAGTAGACAAATATTCTTACTTAATACTCGAATGGCCCCTAAAATCATTCTAATATAATTGTAATGTACATTTAAGGGTGGATACAACCCGCCCCCTCCCCCGAGAAAATATTTTTTTGGAATAAAATTTTATTTTTAATATAAAATTTTAAAAATTAATACTAAAAAATTTGATTTGTATATATGTATATTCTGGTAAACAAATACAGAATGTACCTTTAAATTACAGAAAGTAAGAAAAAATTGTGTGCTGTGCTCCCAGTCACACCAGATTACCCCCCCCCCCGAGAACTCCTCTGGATTCGCTTTTATATACATTATATTCATATATAGACCTATAGGTCTTCGATATTTTCGGACGGAGCAAATAATGAAATAATAACTAATTACACAATCATAATAAAGTTGTTTCAGTGAGTAGGCAGCAACCATGTAACAGATCCCGACACTTCACTTAAGAGAGATAAATATTTATAGAGAAAGGAATGATATTTATCTAATTATTTATTTCGAAGAAGAGATAAATTTTTTATCGTTTACATAAAGAAAAAACATTTTTCTCCTTGAACTTGATCTTTGAATAATAAAAATAACAAGCCATTGATTAGTAAAAAATTCACTTTTACATGGCCAAAAAGTTCAAACATAAATTTTCTAGAAATATTAAATGATTATCTATACCAAGAAATGAGGAGAAAACAGATAATCAACTACTCTAGATAAGCAAAACCTGGAACTGCTGAACCTCAGATACGGCGGAGATACTCCTGAATCTCAACTACGCCGCCGTAAATTTGCTTTCATATGGGGAAGCGTGGAAGAGGGTAGCATAAAAATCATAAGTTCATAAACAAAACTTCGTCAACGCCTTCCACAGTTGGTTAATTATAAAATTATTAAATTAACATTTAATACGTCTTCTGCACTCGCATGTCATCTGCAGAAGTTATTTAACTATTGAATAAAAATACTTAATTTTAATTTTTAATTCATAAATATCTTGAAATAGATAACCAAGTGATTTATTTGTGTATTTTAATTTCAAACTAGTCCAGCAAGAGAGAAAGGTCGAAAATTAATGTTATACTCTATAGCAATCAGAAAATTCATTCATCCATTAGGATAACCATCTTCTAAAGATATCAATCACCCATTTCATGAATAATATTATCTTTATTTTGAATGAAATTGACGAAGGTCTTGATAATTATTGTATTTGCAGAGAAATTGCATATAATTTACTTACGTTAGATTTAGGAAAATAAGAAGAGGAAAAATTTTGAAATAGTTTTTTATTTTCTCTTACCTATATATGTTAATATATATGGGGAGAAAGTATTGGTTTCATGTCAAAAATTAGATATCGAGATTTTGGCGGATATACACGTTTTGAGGTCCCTTGAATAAAAAAGTGGTTTTCGCGACATGGTTTGTTGTCTGTGAACAAAATATCTCAAGAACGTAGGAATTAGAAATTTTATATTTAAGTTAGGCACGAAACTTTTGAACAAAATCGGCCAAAAAGTACTAGTGCTTTACTGATTCACTTTTTGAGTTTTTTTCCTATTTTCTCAAAATTCGCTCCAAAGATTTTGATTAAAAGTCAAAAATCAATTATTTTTTAGAAGCTCTTTAAAATGTAAATTCTCATTTTGTCATTGAAATTTTTTGAAGATCATTTTACTCTTGTATTGATACTTCATAGGAATGATACACACACTATCTCACACATTCACTAGTGGCCCTTGGGTGTTTCCGCCTATCTCCACCCATTCATATTTATTCATAGGAAAGATAGAAGAAATGGTTGTTATGGTAACAAAATATAAATATTTTTGCATGTTTATAAATTTTACATTCCCACGGGGCTTGGAGTAGTTGGTAGCGTGCCTACCTTCTATACCGAACGTCGCGGGTTCGGACCCCAGGCAGTCCGATAATTTTATTTAAGGCATTTGGATACCAAATGACTTAAATAGAAATGCCTGGACCCCAAATATATATATTATTAATATAACGGTTATCGTCAAAGTCTTAAATGGCCTAAGTTGCCGAAAAGACTGTGTGAATGGAAGTGTGAATGAGAAAAAAGTGTGAATGTTTAAAAAAAAAAAAAAATTACATCTTGAATTCTAATGTGCCATAACTGTATGGCCTTGAAGCCCAACAATAAAAAAAAAAAGTGCCATACTGTCGGAAACTGAAAATATGTCGACACAAAAATCTGGTGTGACAAGCACAGTACTTAACTTTCTCTTGCCTAAGGGTAAGAGAAAGTTGTGTGCTGTGCGACCACACACCTGATTTTTTTCATTTAATATGAATATGATAATAATCAAATTTTGAAATGGAATATGAGGTGAAATAGAATTGAAATTTACTAGGTAAATTTATTAGGATGAGAGGGCTGAATTTGTTGGAGAAAATTGAGAGTATCTATATCAAACAAATAAATAGTTCCCCTTCCCTTTTATTTACAAGCACACCCATTAATCAAGAGAGTCGATTACAATGAGGTATTTTCGAAATGTGAGATTCGATTTTAAACATAAAAGCCTAGAAATAATACAAATAAATAAATATAAGATAAATTAAATCCTTTTGTTTTTAAAAGCCATTTGTTTATTGTTTCTGGCCCGAAAATTGAATTTATGTAAAACTTAACTATTATTTTAGCTTATGTTAATTCAAATGAAAATTTGAATTTGAAAAATAAAATCTATAAAGATATTAAAAAAAAAAATCGGGAATGATTTCTCTTACTTTTAGACTTTCGATAGGGGCCTGGTCTAAAAATGTGTGATTATCTAAAAACTATTCAGCTTTAAAATAAAAACTTTTTGACATTGGGGTTTTATAATAAGCTAACAAAAAAAAATTACAAATTTGTAAAAACTTATTAGGTAAGCTTGAGTATTTTATTCCAGAAATGGATAAAAAACAACCATTTTACCTCACTCTAATACAACCATTTCAGTGTAAGAAACTCATGCCTAATATAATTGACCTAGCTCATTGGTTTTTAAGATGTTCTCTTTTTTTACACAGACAATGGATGGACATTCATTGGAGGGAATAAAACGTTGAGAACCTTACCAATAATAACTTTCTCTATATAATAAATATATTCAGCCATATCACATAGAATTTTGGTTTCCCTAGGAATGTTTTATGTAAATCAAAGAACCTTCAGAAAACACGCTATTTATTACGTAAAGTGGTTTATACTCTTAAGAAGGCTGTTTATATTAAAGAATTTCGTACTAGAAGATTTTAAATATGAAAAAATGAGGTAGTAATTTTCTTTTATTTTTAATAGTATATAAAGATTCTTGAAAAAAGGAAGGACTGAAGTAGCAAAACAAAACAAGGCATCGATAGTCTATATAGCCAAAGAAACAAAGAGTTAAAAAAATCTGGTGTGACTGGTCCACAGCAGACAACTTTCTTACCTTTGATAAAAGAAAGTTGTGTATGTGTTTCACACCAGATTTTTGTGCGATATATTTAGTTTTCGAGATATATTATTATAATTTAAGATATAAAATTTATAAAATGAAGAATATTTATATTTTGTTACCATGGCAACCATTTCTTCTATCTTTCTAAAAGTAAAATCTGGAGTGAGTGGTCGCACAGCACACAAGTTTCTATTACCCTTGGTAAGAGAAAGTTTTGTACTGTCCTTGTCACACCAGATTTTTTCTGTTGACATATGTTTAGTTTCCGCCGATATATTCAAATTAGGATATAAAATTTATAAACAGAAAAATATTTATATTTTGTTACCATGGCAACCATTTCTCCTATCTCCTCTATGAAGTACAAGAGTAAAGTGTGCTTCAAACAATTTTGAGAGCAAAATGAGAATATACATTTGAAAGAGCATCTAAAAAATAATTGATTTTTGAATTTTAATCAAAATCGTTAGAGCGAATTTTAAGAAAATCGAAAAAAAACTGAAAAGTACATCAGTGAAGTACTAGTACTCTTTGGCCGATTTTGTTTAAAAGCTTATTTTCACGCTCCAGGGGGGGGAGGGGTGTTTAACTTATATTTAAAATTTCAGCCTCATTTCTAGCTCAATTCCTTCATGCTTAAAATTGACCAGACACAGACAGACAATGGCGCGAAAACCACTTTTTCGGATTCTGGAGACCTCAAAACGTGTATATTCATCAAAATCTCGACATCAAATTTTTTACATGAATCCAATACTTTCCCTAGATAAGTTATATATATGTATATTAACATATACATATAGGTAAGCATAGTAAGTATATTTTATACTGAATAATAAAGAAGAATAATAATAATATTACATATAGGTAAGAGAAAGTAATAAATAAATAAATGAGAAAGTGGATAAAATGCCAATTAATGATGTGAAGATGCACTAATAACGAATTCTATTTGCCAAAAATTATTCATCACTGTCAGTCTTTTCTTGAGAGAGGTGAGTCAAGATGATCACATACTCACTATCACTTGTAGAAGATTTAAATAACAATTAATTATAATTCAATAAACATATTATCGAAATAATTTTAATGTTATTTTCAACACAGTTTTAACATTTAAAATAATTTCTGGTCTGCGGTTTCATGACAATGAATAGGGTTAATAATACCAGTAGGCCTACATACCTGAAATATTCTGACTAATCTATAAAATATTTTGTCAAATATTCCTGACCTCTTGAAATTATTAATATCAAATAATGAAATATTCTCTTTACATATTTGACTTTTAAAATATGCCATAAAAAATATTCTATTCAATACAAGCAAAGTTGGGAAAGAGTGTGAGAAGGGTTGAACAATGGATGCATTTTTTTTTTTAAATTCACATACAAATTCAGGAAAAAAAATGTATAATCAACTTTTAACTTTATTTTAAAATTTTATCTTTAGTTGAATTATTGTTTTCATTCTCATATTGTTAATTATTTTGGCAAAATCTTTCACTTTATGGATACAAACCAAATTTCAATCAAAGTCAAAGTAGCTAAAATAAAGAGCATAAGTTGATTATGAAACCTGAGTGTTAATCACTAAACTAAAAGCTAATAATTAATTCAAAAGGGGATCAAATTGAGATAATAAATAAAATAAACTGGTGTGACAAGCATATCATACAACTTTCTCTATCTCCAATTTAAATGAAAATATTCAATTAATTATAAAGTATTTTTAACAAAGATTATATACGGCGCCTAATACATTTACATTGTAAACTCACTCTGTCCTTAATTTATTTAATTTTATTTGGTATTTAAAATAATGAAATGAGAATCTTTGGAAATAAATCTCTCAAATCGGTTGGAACATTTGAGGGTTTTATTTACAAAGCAGATATTTTCTTTATCAAGACTACTTTTATTTAGGGTATCTCCAAATCAATCCAGAAAAATCTGAAACAATTTTGAACACCAAGAAAAAGAAATAGGCCAAGCCGATTTAAGCTGGCAGCCCAAGATCACCTAGGAGCAATAATGGTCCGAAGAGACCAACTGGTCACAACTAGGGATGTGGTATCGAAAATAAAGTATCGATACTTGTACTTGGTATTGTATCGATAGGAAAGTACCTATACCAGTAAAGTATCAGAAGAAAAGTATCGATACCAGTAAGTATCGAGTACTTTTTTAAGTATGAGTATTACACCGGAAGATCAGTGCGATATATGCCCCCTTCCTCAGAGTAATGATAGCCAGGGCTTCCTGGAGGATCAATCCCCCCCCCTCCCCTCCTGGATTAAATAGCAGCGTAAAGTGAACTTAAACTATTTTCACGTAAAGTTTCATTGATATACAGGCTACTTCATAAAGAGTATGTAAAAAAATAATTGATTTTTTTTTGAATTTTAATCAAAATCGTTAGAGCGAATTTTGAGAAATCGAAAAAAACTGAAAAAATACATCAGTAAAGTACTAATACGCTTTGGCCTATGTGATTGAAATTTCTTGAAATACTTGCGACATAGGTACTTGGCTTAAGTATACAATTTGAGTATCGAGAGTTTTTTCGTTTTTGTGTAATTCCCATTAACCCACATGTTTTGGTATTTCACTTGAAATTAATTTAATTTATTGTGAAAAAATCTTAAATTTCAAGAAGATCGATTCCAGTTAAAATATCAAAACATAATGTTTATGTAAATTTCTCTGAAAGAGATTTTATTGCTTTTAAATGTCCGATTTATTGCTTTTCCTAAAATTGCCATTAAAAGGGGCGATTCCCTTTTAGCTTGAATTTACGTCATTTTCACAATCATTTGAATGATTTTCACCTGAAAATTAAAAGAAATTTAGATTAAATTAAATAAGTCAATAAGGAACGAACTCTCGATACTCAAATTTTGTTCTTAAGCTAAGTATTCATGTCCCAAGCATGGCAGGAATTTCATTCCAATCGACCAAATAGTACTAGTACTTTACTGATGTATTTTTTCAATTTTTTTTATTTTTCTCACAATTGGCTTTAACGATCTTGTTTAAATTGTATCAATCACATTTTAGATGTTCTTTAAAATGTATATTCTTATTGTGTAGACAAAATTGTTTGAAGCCCACTTTTGTACTTCTTAGGAAATGTAGATGCCATGGTAACAAAATATAATGCATGTATTTAAATTTTATATCTTGAAAATATTTAATATATTGCCGGAAACTAAGGATATGTTGACAAAAAATCTCGCCTGACAAGCACAAGAACACAACTTTCAATTGCCGAAGGTAAGAGAAAGTTGTGTGCTGTACGACCAGTCACATCAGATTTTTCTCGAGCAAAAAAATATATATATAGTCTATATATATATATATATATATATAAAAGAACATGCGATATTCTTTGCAGAATGGTAATTAAATCTTGAAAATTCAAAATAAGAGTCGTTTTAGCTAAAGACAAATTTTCATTAATTTTTTTTTATCTAAATTTTTCCGTTTTTACCGGAGCCCTGAGGAAATACAGTTTTTTAGCCCGGCCCGGCCCGTGGGCCCCCCAAGGTCGGGGCCCCCCCCCCGCATTGCGGGGTCTGCGGGGGCGTACGTTACGCCACTGTCTATACTTTCATTCGCATCTCCAGCCCTGATGCCTTCCTTATATTTCCAAATCGTCTAGGATCAAAATGGAAAACGTACAACAATAAAGATTACTAAGGAGTATAGGAAACCCAGCGCCGGGAATAGATAACGAGATTTTTTGTGTTGGACTGGACTTTGAGTCTTTAGAAGAATACCTCAAGAAATTAGAAGCAAGACACCAACAAAGGAAACTACTGCACACAAATCCTCTGATAAATTCAGAAAATTAATATTTCTTAGTATTTTTTATTTTTTTTTTTTATTTTTTTTTATTGTTAATGTTAATTTGCTTGACATAGGGGTTTTTTAAATTTCCCCCCTGAATGAACGTAATGCACTAGTCTAAGGAACTTTGAAAAATATGTATTCGGATAAAAGTTACAAAACAATTTACAGGTGAGTTGATATATTTATAAGAAGATAGAAATGAGAGATACAGTCAAGGTTATTTCTTTATACGTTTAATTCACACAGCTGACGTTTGGGTTTCGTGTTTGAACCATCCTCAGAGCTGGCGAAAAGTCAGGTACATAAATGATATATATTTGTTCAACAATGTATAAAATCCACTATTACACTTTCATAATGATTTTTCGCCAGCTCTGAGGATGGTTAAAACACGGAACCGAAACGTCAGCTGTGTGAATTAAACGTATAAAGAAATAACCTTAGCTGCATCTCTCATTTTTACCCTCTTATTAATATTCGAATAAAGTGAAAATATTCCAAAGCCGTAAAATAACCGGTTACACAATAGATCAACGTCCAGTTTTTTTTTTTTTTTTTTTTTTTTTTTGCAATTGCACCTTCAATCTCTTCATATTCAGGAAATAATAATGGGATGAAGAAGTTATTTGATGTCAAATAAAGTAGTACTGGGCTAATACAAAAACTCCGACTTGCTTCACCTTCTATTTCATCTCTTTTTATTTAGAAATTAAATAAAAGAAAAAAAATCATACTTGGATATGAAAAATGAAATATTGGAACACACACGGAAACAAACAACATGGAGTACCTATTTATATTTCATTCATGATTAGTAGAACAATGGGAATAAAATGTAATTTCGTCTTTCGCAAAAGCGAAATGTTATTTACAATTTATTTCTAAATGTGTGTGTCTGTGTGTTTTGTGTATTTGAAGTTGTTTTCTCTCTCTGTCTCTTTCCCTTTTCAGGAAATAAATTTCCTCAGATGTTAGCATCCCTGTCCCTGTCTCTGTCTGACCTGCGACCTGGAAGGAAAAATAAATAAGTGTTTTCAAACGACGACTCCTCGTTCCTCTGCTTAATTACGCAAAAAAGATAGAAATTGTGGCTCTGCGCATTTATTTATTCTCTCTCTTTCTACCTATATCCGAATGAATTCATTCAATTTAAAACAGAAAAAATTAAATGGTTCCCTTTTCGGACTAATTTTCTAACAATTATTTTGAGCAATTTAATATCTTACGATCTGTATATTTGTGGGTTATTGAGTTAAAGACCATCAAGTGTTTTCATCTACCTAAATTAAAAAAAATAACAACTCGAATAAATAACATTACTCGAATAAATAACACATAACCAACGTCTTTACTAATTAACGAATATTGTTCATTTATAAAATCCGTTTGTGAGTGTGGATATGGAAAGGCTTATTAAATGCTAACTTTAAAATTGGTCGAGTAGGACGGCCAATTTCAAATTTTTTGAAGAATACAATCAACTTCGATGAGAGAAGTGGCTCTCATACGATTAAATAAATAAAAGGAGAGGATGTTAGCTTCTATCGAATGAAAGAAAACGTTTCGACTTTAATTGAGTAAGGGAGCTTACAAGTATTACGTAACGCAATTTGGGGGGAGGGGGGGGTTGAACAACGCGTTACGTAACTGGTATTTTAGCGACTTTCCGATACTTTGCGCAAGATAATTGTGACTTTTAGATAAAAATGGCCACTTGAGCGTTACGTAACGTCTAGGGGGAGGGGGTCCAGAAAAATGTTACGGCGCGTTACATGGGGGGGGGGGGGTCAAAAATCTTCAAAAATTGCGTTACCCCGAGGGTAAAATTCAAGTTGTAAAATTCATAAACATGGAAAAATATTTATATTTTGTACCATGGCAACGCAACCATTTCTCCTAACATTCCTATGAAGTACAAGGCTTCAAACAATTTTGAGAACAAATGAGAATATACTTTTGAAAAAGCATCTAAAAAAATAATTGATTTTTGAATTTTAATCAAAATAAAATCTTTGGAGAAAATTTTGAGAAAATCTTAAAAAAAAAAAAACTGAAAAGGTACATCAGTAGGCCTACTTTTAGGCCGATTTTGTTCAAAAGCTTCCTGCCACGTCCCAGGGGAGTGACCAACTATATATTAAATTTCAACCTCATAGCTCTTTTCGTTCTTGAGATATTTTGTTCACAGACACACAGACAGACAGACCATGTCGCAAAAACCCCTTTTTTGGATTCAGGAGACCTCAAAACGTGTATATCAATCAAAATCTCGACATACATTTTTGACATGAATCCAATACTTTCTCTCTAACTATATTAACATATATAGAAGTAAGAGAAAGTAAAAAAACTTGAAATTAATAGACTATGGAAAACAAATTCTGATCCGGGGCAGTTATATTTATTAAAACAGGAGATGTTTCGATTTTAAGCTAAGATCGTCTTCAGGTTAGAAAAACATACAAAGTTCATTCGTAAATTAAAAAAAAAAAATTAATTTATAAATATAGACTATAATCAGAATACAATGAATATATTTAAAAATACTCTAATGGTATATGTATGGTATATACGGGTTGCCCTCTTGACGTAACAGAGTGGGATTCTAGAGAAAAGGTTCTCTAGACAAACTGTTTTTAATTTAATCCCCGAATACAATCCGTTTCTGATTGCGGGTTTAACTGCAATGAATTCAACCAAGTACCGTGAGAGCAAATTTCCTCCTATTTTTTTCCCCTTCCCACCTAACTGTTTGCCAGATATTTATTCCGTTCGCGTGTCAGATTGGATTTTTTTCCTTCCTCCCTCATTCCATTCTCATTTCACGATGGTTTGAGGGAAGAAATTTGCAGGTGGCATTTTCGTGATTTTCCATGTCAACATCCTCAAGGCCGACGTGCGTGCATCTCGACTATGCCATCTTTAAATTGTTTGCTTAAGGGCTTTTTTAAGAATTTATCAAGAAAAATTGAAATTCATGTCAAAAAAGAAAGAAGGCCTCTCTTTGAATTAGGGTTATTTTTTCTTACATTATCTCATATTATTAATTATAATTTTATTACGACTGACTTCTCACTTAGATTTTTCCTAAAGTTACATCCGATTTATTAAATCAAATTTTTAATTATTTAGGAAATTTCAAAAGAGAACAAATTGATCAAGTATGGAAGAAAATAATTTGCTAAATACAACAGGAACAAAAACGGAGAGAGGAATAGTTAAATAAAATTTTGAGGTGGTAGAGAAGACTCAAAATAAAGAGAGAGGGACTAGATTTGTTTAATTACGCTTTAACAAAGATGATAAAACTATATCAATTGGGCAGATCTGAGCATACATAGCATTTAATATATAATAAATAATCTCTACCTAATTATTTATACTAATAAATATTGTTTTCTTTTTGTTTCAGGTAAGCTGGAATTTAATATTTGGAAAAAGACAACCCTAGTGACGGTGAATATTATCTTTAATTCCATAATTATCTGATATTTATTTCAATAAACAAATAATTTTCCCTAAAAATTATAAAATATCAATTTCATCATTAAATTATTTACCTTAAACCCAAAAATAGAAAAATGAGACTACGAGAGAACATGGATTCAACTTCCATTGAGTACCTAATTAGTTTAAGATAAATATCTTAAAATAGCGAAATTATTTGTTTGATACATTTTTTCATATGAAAATAAATCGAAGTTTAAAAATAGTCAGAAGCATACCTCCTACTTTAGATTATGAAGCTTCATTAAGGCTGGTTCGAGGCAACTAGTTTATTCCATTAGTTGACCAGGTAAATGTAAAGGGAGTGCAACTTCTGTAGAAAATGAATGGAATCCGCCCGGCCCCTTTCACACGCACCGGATTCTCGCCAGGCACATGTGCCGCTCACTTTTTTCAACCCAAATGGTTGAATCAACTCAATTCAACTAGAAATGCATTACGAGCAATTTGGCTTTTCACATTAGTCAACTAGTTGCCTACATTTTGAGGTCCTCTGAATCAAAAAAAGTGGTTTTCGTGACATATGTCTGTGTGTGTGTGTGTCTATTAACAAAATATCTCAAGAACGAAAGAACTAAAAGGTTAAAATTTTATATTTAAGTTACCCCCCCCCTGGGACGTGGCACGAAGCTTTTGAACAAACTCGGTCAAAAAGTACTAGCACTTTACTGATGTAGTTTTTCAGTTTTTTCGATTTTCTTAAAACGATTTTGATTACAATTAAAAAATCAATTATTTTTTAGATGCTCTTTCAAATGTATATTCTCATTTTGCCCTTGAATTGTTTAGGCACATTTTACTCTTGTATTTCATAGGAAAGATTGTAAAAATTGATGCCATAGTAACAAAATATAAATATTTTTCTGTTTATAAATTTTACATCTTGAATTCTAATATATCGGCGGAGCCCCCGAGTTTGGCGTAGTAGGTAGCGTGCCTACCTCCTATACCAAACGTCGCGGGTTCGGACCCAGGCAGTCCGATGCTTTTATTTAAGCCATTTGGATACCAGATGGCTTAAATAGAAATGCCTGAACCCCCAATAGATATTTTCAATACAACGGTTATCGTCTAAAGTCTTAAATGGCCTAAGTTGCCGAAAAGACTGTGTGAATGTGTGTGTGAGTGTGAGTGTGAATGAGAAAAAAGTGTGAATGTTAAAAAAAAAAAAAACAAAAAAAAATATATCGGCGGAATCTAAATATATCTCGACACAAAAAAAACTGGTGAGATACCAACTTTCGATTTCCGAAGGTAAGAGAAAGTTGTGTGATGTGCGGCCAGCCACACCAGATTTTTTAAAATGTCAGGATCCTTCAATTCCAAAATAAAAATTTTTTGGATTCAAAATAGGTCTACTTTCTTTAAATTCTATTACAATATTAATAATTCAGGATTCGTAGGGACTTTGCAGCCAGGAGATTAAATATTAATAATCTTGTTTCATATATAGGTAACACCTAGTGGTGTTGCTGAAGTTGGTTTACTAAGAACAAAGATGCTAAAAGATAGTTGTGTGCTGTGCGACCAGTCACGTCTTTATTTTTTAATAAATCAATTTTCAAATGTTTCAAGTTCGTGCATTAAAAAAAGTGTGTGCAAAATTGCAATAAAAAGATTAATTAAGTGTGACCACTCTCCCATAATCAAATAAATGATTCATATGAAGTCGAGCTAAAGGACCTAAGCTAAAATATTATTTTGCGCCCAGGAAGAGTGGTCCCCCTCACCAACTATCATTTTCTATTCTATGAGAAAGCATATGTTCAAATTTTGGCCGAAATATAGTATTTATTAATAAAAGAAAATTAATTTTGTCCGAATAGAAACTTGTGGTATTTTTATTGGACTTATCATTCTAACACAAAGATTCGAACTGAACTGAGTACTGAGGTTCTTCCCTGCCTAATCTATTATTAGTCATTAAATCGAAGCGTTATGCTATAACTCTCCACAAGAGAATCTTTATATTCCCTTGCTGTTCGAAATCAATGTGATCAAAATCAAGAATCAAATAAAACATGACAAGTTTCAGTTTTGGAGATTAATCTTAAATAAAAAATAAATAAAAAACAACCAAGAATTCGTCTCTTTCGTCCAATCTCTAGATACTCTACCTAGAGGGTGAATAAAATAGATGTTTGCGCATGCAGTTTCTAGAGACAGAGTTCTGAGAGAGCTCTTGTTTACAAAAAAATTTACAAAAGAATTTCAAATATATGTAATTAAGTTCCAAAAGCAAAATAAAAATATAGAGATGATCAATGAAAAAATTTATGAATTAATTATACTGCAGTTTTAGATGATGTATTATTATTATTATATGTATTATTATTATTATTAGGTTGAAAATATAATTTTAAAAATAGTTTCAAATGATATAGAAATTTTTCAAAAATTTAAGTATTTTTATTTTGTTTTTGATATAGGCCTATCGGTATTCTTAAAAAATAAAATATTATTTTAAGGCAAAGGCGGATCAAAATTTCACTTTTGAATGAAAATAAAAATAATTACAAATAAAAATTAACTTGTGAATAGATGTTTTTTTTTTTTTTGTTTTTACTAGTATAGACTCGGCCAAATAAAGAAAAATGGAAAAAGATTTAGCTCTTTACCCCCCCCCCCCACCTTGGCGTGAATAAAGCTTTTGAGGGAGTAACGGAAACATTGTATTTCATATAAATAAAACATCTTCGAGAGAGTAATTATTTATTAAAAGAATCAATTTTATAAAATCCGTTACTTTTAATGAAATCTGGATCCGCCAGACAAGAGCGAAGTCAACATTTTTTCTTTACTAACGCCCATTTTCATAATGATTCTAATTTATTTTAATTTTTTTTTTATTTATAGATGAAAAATAATTTGATTCCCACGAAGAAAAAGAACTATAGTCTTTTTACATCATGAGTACAAAATTAAATTTGAGCTAAAGAAAATTAAAATTACTAGTCAGAAATGAAGAGGCGTAAAAATGTTAAATATTATTTACATTAATTAAATATAGGCTTATATAAACAATTGGTGCAATTTTGTTGGTTTTTTTTTAATAACTTAGCTAGAGTTTACTTTTGGTTTTTCTTTTTTAAAGGTCATTTTTTGATCCAATGAATAATGTCTTCACTTCGCCCTTGATACCACTATTATTATAAATAATAAAATTAAAGAGGAGACTCAGATTAAAACTTAAAATTACATTAATGAAATTATCATTCTTTTGTTTATTTTATAGCACTTTATACATATTTTTTCAGCCCTTTCAATATATTGTTTATCTCTTACAAGTTAGACTAAATATACGCCTAATCTATCTTCCTACCCCTGAAAACTTGGGGGGGGGGGAAAAACATACCCCCAAAACCCCTTTCCCCCCCCCCCCCCAACCCCCCCAAAAATTTTTAAAAAAAGCCCAAACTCTAAAAACCCCCCCCCTCCTCCCCCCTTTTCTTTAAAAGTGTTTTAAAAAGGAGTGTGGGAATTTTTCCCCAACTCCTCCTTTTCTTATGTCGACTTCTCGTCCTTTCCAAAGGGGTGGAAAAACAAAACCTATCATACAAAGAGAGGAGGGGGGGGGGGGGGGGGAGGGGGGGGTGGGGGGGGTGGTTTTATATTTTTGGTTTATTTTTTTTTTTTTTTAATAATTTTTTAAAATTTAATTATAAAAAATTAAAAAAAAAAAAATTTTAATAAAAAAAAAAAAAAAAAAAAAAAAAAAAATAAAAAAAAAAAAATTTTAATTTTAAATTAAAATATTTTAAGTTTAAATTTGTTTATTTTTATTATTGAAGTTTTTTTTTTAAAAAAAAAAAAAAAAATTTTTTTTTTTTTTTTTTTTTTTTTTTAAAAAAAAAAAAAAAAAAAAAAAAAAATTATAAAAAAAAATAAGATATTATTTTTCCGCTCCGCCAAAAAAAGTATAAAAATAGGAAGATAAATGAATACAGTAAAACTTCTAATACCGACCCTTTGAGATAAGGAACAATTTCTTCGGTTTCTGTAAGTAACTTCTCCACTGAACCTTCAAATAATGAAAATCACTATTTTTGAGAACTGAGGGTCCCCGGTATAAAGAAGTTTTACTAGATAGCTATTTAATTAAATGAATAAAAGTGAATTTCGCAATATATATACAGGAAAAAAAATTTTATCGATCAGCGAATGATAAAATTTGGGAATCACTGTCTACCTGCCTACAGAATGTATTGTATGATGATTTATTAACTATTTTTTTCTAAACTAACTAACTGTAGCTGATTGATGATTATTTATTATTAAATTAGCATTTTCATTTAAGGCTCTTTTTTGTTTTTATTCATTTTATTTGATTTTTTTTTTTTTTACTTCTTTTGGTCACCAAGGTTTATACATGGCATGAGTCTATTTCAATTTGAAGTAATTTAAGAACAGTTTTAAAATTTTCAACATACAAATAAATACAAGGAGGTTTTCAAAAATTGCTAATAAATTTAATAGTTTCAAGATTAAATAAAAGAGATTTTCCTATTAACAAATAAACTAAAATAGAGTTAAATATATCATACCTAATACTATGAACCTGAAACTTATTATTATATAAGCAATTTTCTTTAGTAACCCACATGAATTTAATAGTCAGAAGAAAATTTTTCCATTACTCAAATTGAGGTAAGACTTATTTTATTGACTTTTTAAATAATCTAAGTCTCCTTTAAAATAAACGCTGAGCTTACTTTATATTATTCCAGAATGCAGTAGCATGTAAACATTATGATCACAGGTCACTCCGCAGAAATAAGAAGTACCTCGTAGTATATCCAAAATAACATGGTAATCAACGATGACCAATGGAGAATAAATTAACGTGTGCGACCTGTGAACAAAAACAAAAAAATTTCAATGTTTTTTTTTTAACCCTTTTCGACTACAGAGGCCATTTAGGGATTATTAATTTATTTACATAATTCAAAAACAATAGTACCGATGGCTACCGGGGGACGTTCTACATACTGATTAATCGGGGTCACCAATCCCGAGCTTTCGCCGCACTTGGCTTAACTGCAATTTCAATGATGACTTATATATACAGTATTCAATTTTTTATGTGTTCTTATTTATTTAATGAGAGGGCTTTTATTCGATTTAAAATTATAATTATTTATTATAAATAATTATAAACATTATTTTAAGCTGAAAATTCAATTTAAATGAACCAGAGTCGTAAAACTAATTCAAATACACTTAAGTCTATAGGCATTGTCATTTATATAACCCATCCCTAATCAAACAAACAAATAATAAAAAAACGCAGGAAAATAGAAAATAAATATTCAACTATAATACTGTATTTTAGAGAAATAAATGTAGCCTACCTTTTGGAAAAGAAACCAATGAAAATAAACCTCTTTAAACCGATGAAAATAGAATTCCTTAATCACTTGAATAGATTACAAATTATTCTTAGTAAGATGGCAGCTCAATGAATATTAAAAGAGGTGATGAAGAGAGAGTCTAAGGTGAATAAGGGGAAATGAGGAGAGGGAGAAGTGGGAGGGCGCCATTCCTATATGCTTTGCTGCTTTGCTTCATTATTGAAAGTATTACTCATTTAAAAAAAATATGTTTGTTGTTGCAATATTAAAGAAATTGAAAAAAAAAAAAAAATAAGCAACGAAGTTGCATCACTTTCCCGCTAATATTTATCATAACTAATCATTCTATATATTCAACAAATATCTCGAATCGTACATACATTTCATATATTATTAACATATTTTCGGAGTAAATTTATTTTGCTAGGGAATAAACTGATACGTCGACCTAGAAGTTGATGGTTCTCTTTAATAAATTGGACCAACATATTTTTAAATAACTGTTAAATTGAGGTAGGAAAAAGTTCTTTTTCACATCTACTGAGGAAAAGGGGATTTAACCTTTAATAATAAAAGACATCTCATTTAGAGAGGATTTAATTCGAAAAATAAAATTTCATCCGGTGCTATATTTAAAAAGAATAAAGGGTCGGACTAAGCCGAGCGCACAACTTTGCCTACCCACTATTCAAGAAAAAAAAAAATATTGCTCTCTCCCCGAGAACCTCCCTAATGGCTCAATGTATTACATATTATATATCATTTTACTCTGGAGAAACTCTAGTTTCTGAATATATAGAAAAAATTATAGGCTATGTAAGAAAAAAATATTGGTCCCTCCCTAGAGCCCCCCTAATGGTCCAATGTTTACAATAAGCTTTTATATTATAGTTCTGTTTTATAAAAGATAAATGTGTTTTTGTCTTTTTTTGCACGGAATTAAGAAGGCTAGGGTCCGCCGCTGGCGGGCACTGTTGCTAATTAATAATAATTTGTTTAGGCTAAAATTATTTCTAGAGGATTTAAAAAGAAAAATGAGCAGATTAAAAAAGAAAAAATTTCAATTTTTTCTTCAATATCTATCTACAACCAACCAATAACTCTTCCAACTTCCGGATTTCCATTCTTCAAGTTACACAAATTTTTATCAAAAAAAAAAAAAAAAAAAAAAAATTAAAGTTAGCTTTAAATTTTTTAGCGAGTAGGGAAGAGGCATTTTAGAAGGTTATTCTAAAAGATCTGTTCTAGAGAAAGAAAATGGTGTTTTCTCTCTCTGAATTGCCCTCTTGAGGATCAGAAACTCCTCTTCTCAGTTTCCTCCTCTTTCTCTTTTTCTCTCCCTGGGAACCATTTACCAAACACATCTAATTAATCTACTCGACCACTTAAAAGCTGGAATGACAACATCAGGTAATCAATTGTTTGAACGGAAAAGAAGAATTACGAAATCTTTTCAAAGAAAGAACTCTAACAACAAAAATTACTTTTCTTTTGAATTAGAGCTCTAACTTCAAATTCACTTCAAAAAAAGTATTAATCACTGTCTGATTAATAAAAAAAATAGTACAACAAACACATAGGAAATAAAAATAGGTGGCAGTAAAAAATAAAAATGTGTTTATAAAGTAAAAAAATCAACATAACTCTAGTAAAATTAAAAAAAAAAAAAGATAGTAATAATAGAAATTTTTGTAGTCGTTTTATTAGCTCAATATCCTTTAGAGACCAGATTTTTATTGTTATCTGATCGTCTATAAAAAGGAGGATTTTTGATCCACTCTAGTGCTTTTGACGAGATATCTATTTTATAAGGGAGATGAAATGAATATTTATTTATATCATAGTTTCCCAACCTTTATTTTGCGAATGAGAAAAAAGTGTGAATGTATTAAAAAAAAAAAGGAGTTTGTTAATAGATTTTACTTAAAAACAACTGTAAGTCGCCGCGTTCCGTAACATGAAGCCGATTTTTTAGTTACCGACATTGCTACAGTACTAAATCCACGTGATAAAAATGATTACAATACCTACTATAACAAAAATTAAATGATATTAATTTTTACTTTACTTTAGCACGTGATTAGCGTTTATTTTTTTGCCTTTTTAGACAATATTTTTTAATCAGCCCACGCCTCTTCTGCGCAATCTCAATGACCCCTAATTTTCTCTGGGTCTTCTACTGCCTCCCCTACCCGAAGGTCTCAAACGCCCAGAAGGGGGCATTATTGCCCACGTTGAGAACCTATGATTTAGATGTGTGTCGGACTAAGCCGAGGGCACAACTTTGCCCACTCACTATTCAAGAAAATCCCCCCCCCCCCTCTAGTTCCAATGTTTACCAAAAGCTTTTCAGTTATTGACCCCTACCCCTAGTTTATGTGTGCAAAATTTCAAAACAATTGAACAAATAGTTTATTTAAAAACAGGAGTTATCAGTAGAAATAAAATTCATATGATTCATAACCAGAATTTTCTTTTCTTTTATTTTAATATAAAGTTTTGGCTTTTATTATTTATTTTTTTTTTTTTATTAAAAAATGATAATTTCAACTCATTAGCATTAAGTTTTGAATTCATAAAACTTTTTTTTTTTTTATTTTTAATCGAATGAACAAAATCTGGGTTAATGAGATAAAGTTTAAAATTTATTTAAAGAATTTTTCTTCCATAGCGAACGATGGAGAGGGAAATGAGACTTGAAGGACAAAAAAAAAAATGGGAGGAAATATTTGTTTCTTCTATTTCTGCTCTCAAAGTCAGAATCAGAATTCATATTATCCAATATTCCCTGAGAATTTATAATATTGTGTGGAAAAGATTCTTTTCCACCATTTTATCAAATTCTTTTCTTTTTTTTTTTTTTTTTTTTCAATTTCAATCAGAACTATCAGTAGCAATTGTTAACATTTCCTTCCATTACATTTGAGATTGCAAGAATCCAATATTTAGTCTAAAGCTTTGATTGTTTCTATTTTGGTGAAATAAGAAAAAGACATGTTGAAGAAATTATGGAAATTAGCTTTTTGATAAGAAAAATAATATGAAATAAATAGTTTTAAAATAAATAAATATTGGATTCTCGAGTGAGTTTTGATGCTACGACGAAAGAGCAAAGCGTATTGTTTGCCTATCCTCAAGGCGCGAATTTTCACGTTGAGCTTTTCGCTCGTCTCATTTTTTTTTGATGTTTGCTATTTTCTTAGATGTCACCTTAATATATAAATTATAAACCTAATCTTTATATAATATATATAGACATTCATAGGCCTATTCATTGTTTAAAAAAATTGTAAAATCATTTTTTCAACAAATAGGCCTATTAGCTGTTTTAGTTTTTTTAATGTAACAAAAAAAAACGTTACGTTTTACAACTTTTTTATGACCATTTTTGGATTCAGGTGGGTCCATTCTACTATAATATGCTATTCAGCTTTGTGTTACAAAAATTGTGTCGGCCTGTTTTATATTTCCTAGTTAACTATGATTTTATTTGTATTTAATTCATTCCACAAAATGAATGGCCGAAACGTTGAATTTGAACATTATCACGGTTAGAAAATATAATTTAATTATTAGATGGCAATTAAAGTCAGTTTGATTAATTGAGAAACAAATCAACTGATAGTATAGACTGATTTCTGATAAACGAACAATATCGAAATATGTTTAGAGAAGAAGAAAGTGTAGTCTTAGCTTGAGTAACTCAAGGTTGCCAAGTACTCAGAAGAACAGTGATAAATAATTATTTATACTTCTACCGAAACTCTTTCTGGTATAAATGAACCGAGTCTAAAAGAAAGATCTTAGATTTTACACCTTTAGTTCCGCTTATCAGATTTACAACTCATAAAATTCAAACGAGAGAATATGGATAAAAACAAACAAGTTAAAGATGATTTATAGTTTTTATTAACTCCGCCGTTAACTATCAATATATAAAAAAAAAAAAAAATAGAAAAAACTTTTCAAACATAAAAAAGTATTGAACAAACGAAATACGAAAAATACGAACATAAAGGATTATTGATATTTTCATTCTTTTTAAAGTTCAATCATTTTTTGATTTTCCCCTACTAAAATATAAAATAAGGTGAAATTACTTAATAGCTTATCTTTAAAAAAAGACAAATCAATAAAGAGCCAAGTTCTTTTACTTTCGTTGAATGTCCTGAGGGAGGCTCAGTCCGGTGACCATATTAGAGTCCTGACGACGGAGACTTGATGATAAATCGGACAAGAGAAAATTACTTTAATTAAAGTAGGAGACAGAGAGAGAGAGAGATCCTATTTGTGATGGTTCGTTAAAGGATCATCGTTTCGTTAAAGACTTGGCAAATTAGCATTTTAATGCATTTCTGATGAGAAACGAAACTGAAACTCTTAAGAACTCAATCTCACGAGATCGATGATTTATCCAACTTCAATATGGCACATACAACACGTTAATAATAAATCCAAATAAAAAAAATATTTTTTGTGGGATTATTTATAATCCAATCCTCGGGAAAAATTAATTAAATTGTAAACCATCACCTGATGCAATTTTTAATATAAAAAAAAAGTGTTTTGTCAGAAGGAAACAAGAAATATTACTTAATACTTCGAAAAATATCATTAATTTATTAATTTTTATTGGAATGGAAGAGAGCAGGAAACTTTTTCTTCATACAATTAATAACATATAAATACAAACAAAAGCAAGTATCCGTGTATTCATCTGGCATCCGATGGAGAGACTAATTGGATTAGTTGAAAATAAACAAAGCTTTGCCATCATGGAAATCCCCAATTTCCTAGAAATCAACTCGAAATTGAAATTATGTAATTTTGCAAATACAGTATGTAGATATACTTTAATTTTAGCTAGAAAAAGTATTTTTAATCTTACTTCTTTTTATATCTGTTTTTTATCTGATTAAATATTTTAATTGTAAACATTCAAGAATTTTCTTTTTTTTTTCTCCTATACTATACGTTAAAGTTTTTCTTTCTAGAAAAGAATGTTATAAAGTTTTTATATAAAGTAAATAAGTTGGAAAAAATTTTTATATTATCCCAAAAGATAAGTGTGTGTCTTCTGTCTATATCCGTTTAAAATTAAATTCGCCCGATAAAACTTATGATGAAATTATTCATCTAGAGGGCGAAAAATTGAGGAAAAAAAGATGTTCTTGTTTATTGGGCATAAAACTAAATTATTATAATTGTTCAGGAAGGAAAACATTTTTCACATCTGAAATAATAGAGCCCCATTTTCTGAGAGTAGAGATAGAAGTCTCGCTTTAGGTTCCAAGAGTAGGTGGCTGAAGTACTAGGCGATAAATTTAAATTATATTAAAAATTGCATATATAATATTTAAGATATTATATACATCGCGTATGTAAGCCGCGAGAGGGAAATTTATAAAATTCCAATATTTATTAATTCATATACCCGAAAAAAGTAAGGGTTGCCGCCAGGAGTTGTACCACCGATCCTCCATTTCGGGCACTCAGAGTACAAATTAAAGGATCCGTGGTCAACTCCCGGCGGCACACCCTTACTTTTTGACGTGACAACGTCTTACAAAGCATGTGTCTATAGTGCCGGTTAGGGAGTCAGGCACGAAAAAGTTTAGCGGCTTGAATAACTCCTCTGACTTGAAGAGGTATTATGTTGAATATACGGTTAGAAAGAATGATTTTTCAGCTAAAGATTTGACCATTTAGTTTTTTTCCTATCACTTTATTTTACAGAGCTGCGGTAAATTATAATTTGAAAGTTTAAACCCCTGTAGATTCCGAACGGCTAATCAGGTCAGACGAAATGTGATGTCAATTTGTGCAGAAAGAGAAACTGGGGGGGGGGGGAAGCGTGGAATGATGAAAAGAAATAAGAGGGGTTTGAAATTTTGTGTGTTTAGTAAATTTTAAATATATGAAAAATTTTATATCTGTTCTCTTATATAAAAATCTAATAAAAATTATATATCTCTGGAATGAAAAAATAAATTAGTTTGGTGAAATGTCTTACATGTCATTTGAATGATATTCTTCCCTAAATTATTCAAAATAAATTAAGAAATCTAATTATAGTATAATAAATATTAAATATTAAGTAAAATTCTTAATAAATATAAATATATATAATTAAAAAATATTGAAATCATTGTCTTGTATATTCTTCAATAATAAAAAATTAGTAAATTAATTTTTTTTTAATATTGAAATTCTTGAAAAGGGCGTGGGGGGGGTGGGGATCTGGGGGGTTGTGGGTTGTGGGGGGGCCTAATAGAATAAATAAAAAAATCCTGATTAATTAACTCGAAAATCAATTTTTTTCTCGAAAAACCTAATTTTTTAGACAAAAAAATTATCGAAAAATTGCCCTTTTTGTGCAACACATAGCTACTGGACCAAGTTACATTAAATCTAAATATATTTTTAGAAAGAGTGGTTCAATACATCCAGACCTTTTTCGGGTATATGAATTAATAAATATTGGAATTATTTAAATTGTATTGCTAAGAAGGCCTAATTAATTTAAATAAATAAGAACTAAGTCTAAATGATAATGAAAAAAGAACAATGCTTTTGTCACTCTTATGCAATTATGTTAATTTCAGTCTTTTTTGATTTTATTCAAAAAGACTGTGAGTGTTTAATTTAATTTTAGATATTTTGGAAGTCAATATTAAAAAAAAAAAATGAGTGGATGGGAGAAATTAATCAGCAATACTATATTAGTAAGAGAAATACTTGTAAAAACATATAGATGATGTAACAGTTAAAGTGATTCTAATATTATTTTGCTGATAGATTTTATCCATCCTCTCAACAACTGAAGCATCAATAACATCGTAAATTTATAACCCTATCGTTCAGGACTGGAAATGAACCAACACTCATCCTTGAAATGTGAAGCTCTAAAACGCAGAGGTCTAACATTATAAATATTAACCAATTCAACAACTGCAACTTTAAGGTCAATTGAAAATTAATTAAAATGGGCTACTCGACAGAAAATTATATTTGGTTGAAAGGAACCAACCTAAATAGAATTTATTCAATGATTAAATATTATGATATGGCTATGCAACCCTTAATAAATACAAAATATTTTATTCAGTTGCCTACTTGTGTCGGAGCAAGTGCTCAGTAAGGGAAAGTAGCCGATTATCGGATACTTTTTTATTACTAAATAAAAAGTACTAGCAACATTTAATACAAAATGTGGTCTATAATTAAAAACTGCCAATATTTTTATAAAAGGTTTATAGTCTAAATTTAAAAAAAAAGCATTTTTTTCTTTCCAGAGACATTCCAAAATTACAATACATTTGTAAACGGTTTTCGCAAATGACTTTTGTAAAATCATACTTAATCCGCATACTAAATTTAGTATGTTTTTGTTTATGCAATTTACATGCAATAGATCTGGTGTGGCAACACATCACACAACTTTCTAAAGCTGAAGGTAAGAGAAAGTTGTGTGCTGTAAGGTAATCACACCATATTCTTTTTAAAAATTTAATAATACAATCAGAAAAAAAATAATATTAATGTCCCAAAACCAAGCAGACTCACCACTGATCTGAGAACGACAGTGATATATAATATACAATATATACGTATATATAATAGGATAAAAAATGTTAAAATAAAATGGATGTCTGTCTATTCGTCAATTCTTTATTCAGAGCGAATTTGATATGACCTAGATTTCGATATCAAATTTATACGAATATGATCACTAGCAGTATTGTCAAATCAGAGAGGCATCGAATTTATTACGCATTGTTATTAATATCTTGACACCAAACGAAGCTCAATTTTTTTTTATTTATTTGGGCAACGAGAGGCAATAAGAGAAGTCTGATGCAGTAATTTTTGCAAGTTTATGATATTTTTCTTTAAATTCGGTGAATTTAATGTGAAAAAAATCTGGAGCGACTGATCGCACAGCACACAACTTTCTCTTACCTTCGGTATACGAAAGTCGTCCCAGCATCCCAATGCTGTTCAGCTAACGACTAATAGAACTAGTCAATTCCAATCTTCCTTTGTCCCCATGACCTCCCGTGAATGAAACAAGCTCCTTGGGTCTATCTTCCCCAAAACCTACAATCTTCAGACTTTCAAGTCTAATCTTAACAGGTATCTTCTCAGTTTGCGCAGTTTAGTTCCCCTTTTAGACTTCTTCAAGGCCAAAATGAGAATATATTAATACATTTCAAAGAGCATCTAAAAAATAATTGATTTTTGAATTTTAACCAAAATCGTTGGAGCATATTTTGAGAAAATTAAAAAAAAAAAAACTGAAAAACTACATCAGTAAAGTACTAGTACTTTTTGGCAAATTTTGAATAAAAGCTTACTTTCACGCCTCAGGGGAGTGCCTAACTTGAATATAAAATTTCAACCCCCTAGCCCAATTCCTTCATCCTTTAAATTGAACACAGACAGACAAACCACTTTTTGGACTCATGAGATCTTAAAAAGTGTAGGCCTATATCCATCAAAATATCGATTCATTCGTTAACCAAAAAAGTCTGAAAAAGAATTGTCTTTTAATTAAACAATTCTCCTCTCCAGCGATCCATCCTGCTAAAAAACACCGGAAGGAAACTGCATGCTGACCTACAAATAGTAAATTTTATATGAATGTATCGGTATATTAATTATATAATCATTATTCTCATGTCATACTATGCCAGTTAAAATTGTCAAATTTACAACTTTTCTTAACTTCTCAGACAAATACAATTCAAATAAATTTTATCGTTCAAAACGAAAAATCCTTAGATTAAGCAAGAGTTAATCTTTTTTCTAAGAAACAAGGGCTCGTAATTATTATAATCATAATGCCCTACGAGGTCGGAATAAATAAATAATAGATTAAGATTATACAGGTAATACAATAAAATAGATTAAGGTGAAATTTTTTTCTATTCAATTTCTTGCTCTATTTTTTCAAATTTAATTAAATTGAAAATTTTCAAAAGAAGACAATTCATTTTGATGACATCAGGAGTAAAAAAAAAAGGGGTGCAAGAACGACTCTCCGCTCTGTCTTTAAATTACATACTAAAAAAAAAAATTCCAATGTCGCTTCTTCAAGTTCTTTTTGTCTTTGAAATACACAATATGACATGAGAAGAAGAAAAAAATGTACCGTTTAATAAATCTTTTGAGAGGGAATATGATAAAGAAATGAAAAAAAAGATCAATTGAAAATATTTGTCCCAATTGGAACAAGGCTCGTTTATGTCTTTCTTTCGTGTCGAGAGCAGATTAAAAGATTTATTGTAGGCAAATGGAGAAAGTAACAGCGCCTCAATCTCAGGGTCCCCACGTAGGGGGCATAAAGGGAACGTGAGGGGCCTCTTAATAAATTCCCTTAAGAGCCCAAAAGGGCCTGTCTCTCTTTCTCTCTCTCTCTCTGATCCTTATGCAGAACCATGGCGGAGACTACGCCAATTTTATTAATTTTCTCTTGAATGTGACTCGCGATATATTGCCCGGAATTTGTTTTAAATTTGAAATCTGGTATTAAGTCGACATATGTTTTAAACGAAAATGTCTCACAATCTTTGAAATCGGAGGCTTTTATTATCATTCAAAATATAAACCTATTAATTTTAAAAATATGTATCTAAACATTACAATAGACAAACGTCAATTATTCTGACATCTAAAGAGGATACATATTTAGACGGCTTAAATGGAGTGTACTTACAACACTTAGGAATCGAGCTTAAATCCTAAATTCACCCCCCTGGTCGATAAACAAATGTACGAGTTCCCTGACATAGACAACAATGTATACCATACAAGCTGATAGCCATTGATGTATCATATAGGTATATCGATACAATAATGGAAACACCGAATTTATCATTTTTTTTTTGTTTTGTTTATAAAGATATGTTTCTGAATCAAAATTTGACGTGGGATTAGTTTGGAAAGCCAGTGTGTAATGGGACATAACCATAAACTAAATAGTGACATTTTTAAAAACATGTTCCATCTCAATTTAAAATAATGAGATATTGTCACTACCATGATCACTAGTAGTCGGAGAGCTGGCGACAAAAATGGGCAAGAGTTTTCTGAAGGCTAATATTTTCAGAATAGGTTGCATTTTAGTCATGGAAAGATACTCTAGAGCAGTGGTGCGCAAACCCGTGGGCCGCGACCCCCAGATGGGTCGCGAGAAAAATTTTCAGGGTCGCCAAATTTAAAGAACTTTATATGACAATAAAAAATATATCGCGCTCGTAAACCTGGTATGATGTCAATCAATTTTTTTTTAAGTATCGTAAACCATTGTTTTACAAAATCATGTGTTTTGTAAAAACCACTAATAAAAGGACATTTAAGAAATAGTTTCATTTTAACTACGTTGACGATTAAAAAAATACCTCTACTGTCTACACAAGGGTCGCGAAAAATTTTTTCAAAAAAATGGGGGTCGCAAATGAAGATAGATTGCGCACCACTGCTCTAGAGCAGTGGTTCCCAACCGGTGTGCCCCGGCACCCAAGGGTGACGCAAGAATGCTTAAGGGGTGCCGCGAGATATCTAGATAAATTAAAAAAAGGAATGGTGCCCCTAGTGTGTAACGTTATTCCCATTGCACCTTTGGGGTGCCGTTGACTTCAAAAGGTTGGGAAACACTGCTCTAGAGTCAGCTCTTCCAGTACCGTTCTACCGTTTGTAATTTAATTTCGACCTTAGGGACCTCTATTTTAAAATCAAACCTAAAACTCATATAATAAATTACGCCGAATTCGAATTTTTAGGAAATAGGCCTATCACTTTTTTACCTCTTTCAAATAGCTATATCTATATGTATTCGTATGCTTAAGTTAAAATTAAAACCCAAATTTGATTCATTGTTTTGTTGTGAATCCAAAAAGAGAGAGAGATACAAAATTTGAAATTCGAAAATCAATATTCGAAAAACAAAATTTGATATCACGTTGGATCAAAAAACACATGCAAAGATTCCCTCAGAAAATTGCAAACTTAGCGTCTGGAAGTCTTTGCATGTGTATCATTGCTCCCACGGGAATGAGGGATTATGGTCTTGAAAAATGTTATAAAAGGCCATCTCCCCCACTACCTGGGGGGGGGGGGGATTATTCTCTCTCTCACTCTCGTTAGTGTCCGACGATCATCAAACTTGGAAACATTAAAGAATTTGAAAAGAGATCGCATCTATTCTTTCTAATCCCCGACAACTCCTGGAGGGAGGCAACCCACAACAGTTAAAAAAAAATTTAATCCTAACTAATGTGTAGAAAATTTTCAAAAAAAAATTGCATTTGATTTTATATTAAAAAAAAAATAAAATAATTACTTAACGAGTCAACTTCAAAATTTTAATGGAAATACACGTTTTGAGGTCCCCTGAGTTCAAAAAAGTTATTATTTAAAAATAACAACTATTGCCGTGAATAAAGCCGTGGTTCTGATTCGCCCTGCCACCTGTTTCACTTGCGTAGGTGTTTTCTTCCATATAAATACTGATTAAATCAGCCATTTAAAGAGTTAAGTTAATAAAAAGGATTGACTTTTCATATAATGAAGCAGACCCAAATGTCAGAGGAACATGGAAGAGGTGTTCCCGTGGGATCTTCTTCCTGACCCATGTCCTTTCTTTCTCCCCTTACCCCTTACAACCCACCACCTGGACACCGTTCAAACATCATCTATTATTCGTATAAAGAGAGAAAAAAAAGAGACTGGACAATAAATTCGCCTATTGGCCGAGACTGCTGGGTTCTTTTTTCTTTAAATAAACATAGATCTATTAGAAAAGAATCAATCAGTGCCATTCGAGGCCTTCAATCTTATCCAAAATACTCTTAACTTAATATATTAATGGTGGTAATAAATTAAGATTTTGTGTAAAAAAAAAAATAATATAACTTATATGAAGTGTAATGATATAATAAATTTCATAACAATTCATCTAGAGATTTGTCATATTAAATTAAAGGATCAATTCTGAAATTCTAATACTATCATAATTTAGTGAATAAGCCTATAAAATATATTAAGTTAGTTTATTTTAGGTATTTTGAAAAAAAAAATCAAGAAAATGAAGTTCATAGCTAGATAATAATTTTAGAATCGCTGAAAGAATCTTAAATATTTTTGCAGGAATTCCCACTAGTTATTGGCTGTTATAATTAACTCCGATAACCATAAACAATGTTGAAAGACTGAGGATGGGACAATAAAATTAACTGGAAACGTCTCAATTGATTGTTACGAAATGTAGTCTTTTATTTCTGACTGCTCCTGCTCCTTTCCCTATTATCAATTAATTAATAAATTATGAACCATGTACTACCGGCCCAAAAGGGCCCATTCCCTCTCCCCTTTCGTGTAAATTCATTCGTAGCCCTCAAAATGCTTTCTCACACGCCTATGTGTGCGTGCACCACTGTTTAAGAACCACTGCTTGAGAAATGAAGATTGGGAAAGCCTGGTGTAGATAGTTGAACGATAAATGATAACGCTTTTATTGGAGGTATTTTCAGGCCAAATTTATTTCACTATGTTGTCGACGTTTCAGGAATCTAAAAGCCTCCCTTCTTCAGGCTATGACTATTAATAAATTAACTCTCCATGGATTTGTCATATGAGAATGAAATCGAAAGTCCAATTCTTTTTCTTATTGATAATCACATTAGTCCTGATGAAGGGAGGCGTTTGGACTCCCGAAACGTCGACTACAAAGTGGAATAGATTTTACCTGAAAATCCCTCCAATAAATGCGTTATCATTTATCGTTCAACCATTGCATTTAAAGATCAATTAAATCTCAGAGAATGTAAATTATCTTTGAAGTGTATTTAAAATTCTTTTAAAATTTTATAAAAATTCAAAAAAAAAATTATCCTTTCCTAATACACAACTTATTTATAAATTCCATTAGCTTTATACCTGATATTATTTCTCAAATAAATTTCATTTCCAATTTGCTTAATAAGCTTTCTATTAAATTGCCTCCCCCATCCCCCTATTTAAGAACAAAGCATCTCCCCCACCTCTTCTTATACATTATACATGCTTTCTCTTTTCCTTCATCTCAAATTCCCCACCAAACATGAATCTTTATGTTCGCACATAATATTCATAAATGTGATTTTTTTTCGCCAAGCAAGAGGGTTATATTTCATTCTTGATAGTATATTATCAAAGTTTGATAAGACAACAAAAACAGTCACCTGGAGAAAAATAAAAAAAAATAAAAAAAATATGAATATAATAATAAAATGCTTGGAGAAGTTAACAACGAGCCGCATCTATAGTAATAAATTACTTCCTTTAAAAAATATTATATATTATAAATATGTTTCCCGTCTCCGGAAAAGGTGTTTAAATTACATAATAGAAAAAAAATTATTTCCTTCCCAAGTAAATATCATTATAGTAAATGCTTTAAGTTTAAGATTTTTTTTTTTTTTTTATTCCGAAATTAATCAGTTCTTTTGAAAATAAAGGAGGGCCATAAATTCTTAATAATAAATTTCATTAATAATACTGTAGTTTAATAAATATCAGATATATTAAGGGGAGTAGGAGTAAACTCTATCGCAAATAGCCAGAGTACAAATTTCTCAAGAAAATCATAGGGATCCACACGCCCGTAGCTAGTCTGCATAGTGTACTTTTAGGGACTCACATTTTTTTTCTGGTCACTTATTTCCATCTACTGTGTGTGTTCCTGGTGCGGGCGTGTGGATCCCTGTGTGTCCCTAAAAGTTCACTATGCAGACTAGATGCGGGCATGTGGATCCCTCGATCATAATTACTAGGGAGGCATCTTTAGGAATTTTTCGATGCAGTTTTTTGCTAAATGTATTAATTAAATTCAAAAGAAATTTTCTTAATAATATGTTGGGAAAGAATATGTACAGGAGCTGCAAAGAAATTTTTAGTATGCCAAAGGAGATGTTTCGGACAAAATTTATCCATCCTCAGTTAGTATAGGCTTATATTTGTTTTAAGCACAAAATTGTAATTTTTCTTGATAGAGATTCTCTAAAAGATTCTCAAGTTATTTTAAACACTCCCCCTTTTAGTAAAATGTACAGTGAGCGCCACAATTAAGTCAATTATTTCACTACCCAGACAGCCTGGAATATTGCAGTAATATTGCAGCAATTTTGCCAACCTTGCACAATATTGACAATTTGAATGATGAAGGAAGAGAGGATGTCAGCCAAAAAGGAGCCTCTATCGAATAAAAATCTCCAATCAGAAAACGTTTCGGGTTTAATTAGATAAAACCATCATCAGTTCTTTAGAGCTGAAATGAGCATAAATAATAATTGTAATACAACAACATAAAATATTTTTTAAATAATAAAAACATCAGATCTTACATTATTGGCAATCTCAAGATGCACACCATTGAGATGCAGATAGAGTTGTTATATATAAACATATACAAAATTATATAAAAATACAAAATTTGCATATTAGTTGTATGATGCTCATTAGTCAACACGGCCAAGTCTCAAATGTATATAAAATTTAATTATCAAATACAGTTATTATATGATAGATACTGGGGAAGCAATGAACCCTCAGTACATTGACCCATAATACATCTTAATAAAAACGAAATCTCACAAAAGCGTGCATTTGACCTATTTGAAAACATATCATTTATTTGCAATTGACAATTTTATAAATTAATTCATAATATATTCTCAAATCACAAACAAAGTTATAAACAATTTTTATAATATTTACATCTGGGCGTCTACATTATTTAAGATGGACAAATATACATTACTAAGGCCAATACAATCAGTCTGATAGTTTAATGCCCTATGTCCATATGTTTTTATAAAACATTTTTCTGCTACCAGACGTTTATATGTGTTGTCCACCTTCATCAGAATGACTGCGTTGTCAAAGTCAAATCCATGCATAAATTCAATCGCATGAGAACTCAGATCATTAAAAATCCTGGTGGCTCGCTTTCATTTGACCTTTATGTCAAGCCAACTGACAGTGGCAGATTTATCAATTATTTCTCACAATGTCCATTTATATATAAAATTAACACCTTGTATTATTTTTTAAGACGGATTCATTCTCTTTGTGACGAGTCTTATATTGTGAGAAATATTGATGTTTTTAGAAGGGCGGCGTTGTCCAACTCTTATCCAGTGCATGTTATTAATTCGGCAATCAAAAATTTTAATCAAAAGAAAAATGAGCGGCTAGCACCCCCCACCACCTCTGTGCCTGTTAGCAATGATTCGCCATTCTTTTCCCTTTTTTATGTGCCAGGGCTGTCGGAGAAAATTCAAAAAATATTCAAACTGCATAATGTCCGTACGGCTTTATCATCCAGAGGCAATATTTCCTTTTTGTATAATAATAAGGATGTAGTCCCTCCCCATGAACAACATAACGTAATATACTTAATTCGTTGCCTTGGCTGCCCCAATCCCACTAAGGTTTATGTGGGGCAAACATCTCGCATGTTTTCGTTGCGAAAAAGGGAACATGAATTGAGTATAAAAAATATTAAAACATCGACAGCTCTGAGTTCTCATGCGATTGAATTTATGCATGGATTTGACTTTGACAACGCAGTCATTCTGATGAAGGTGGACAACACATATAAACGTCTGGTAGCAGAAAAATGTTTTATAAAAACATATGGACATAGGGCATTAAACTATCAGACTGATTGTATTGGCCTTAGTAATGTATATTTGTCCATCTTAAATAATGTAGACGCCCAGATGTAAATATTATAAAAATTGTTTATAACTTTGTTTGTGATTTGAGAATATATTATGAATTAATTTATAAAATTGTCAATTGCAAATAAATGATATGTTTTCAAATAGGTCAAATGCACGCTTTTGTGAGATTTCGTTTTTATTAAGATGTATTATGGGTCAATGTACTGAGGGTTCATTGCTTCCCCAGTATCTATCATATAATAACTGTATTTGATAATTAAATTTTATATACATTTGAGACTTGGCCGTGTTGACTAATGAGCATCATACAACTAATATGCAAATTTTGTATTTTTATATAATTTTGTATATGTTTATATATAACAACTCTATCTGCATCTCAATGGTGTGCATCTTGAGATTGCCAATAATGTAAGATCTGATGTTTTTATTATTTAAAAAATATTTTATGTTGTTGTATTACAATTATTATTTATGCTCATTTCAGCTCTAAAGAACTGATGATGGTTTTATCTAATTAAACCCGAAACGTTTTCTGATTGGAGATTTTTATTCGATAGAGGCTCCTTTTTGGCTGACATCCTCTCTTCCTTCATCATTCAAATTGCTGAACAGCCACTTCTATTATCAACAACAATATTGACAATATTGGAGCAACATTGCTGTAATTTCGCTGCGCAATATTGAAGTGAAGACATTGCAGAAATATTGCAGCAATATTGCTGTGGCAACATTGAAGTGTGAATATTGCGACAATATTGCAGTGGCAACATTGAATAGTGAATATTGCAGCAATATTGCATCAATATTGCTGTTGCAATATTGAAGTGTGAATATTGTTGCAATATTGCATCAATATTGCTGTTGCAATATTGAATACTGAATATTTCAGCAATATTGCAGTGGCAATATTGAAGTGTAAATATTGCTGCAATATTCCTGAAATATTACAGTGCCAACATTGAAGGGTGAATATTGAAGCAATATTGCAGCACAATGTTGCAATGGTAACATTGAAGTATGAATATTTCAACAATATTGCAGTGGCAATAGTGAAGTGTAAATATTGCAGCAATATTCCTGAAATATTACAGTGGCAACATTGAAGAGTGAATATTGAAGCAATATTGCAGCACAATGTTGCAATGACAACATTGAAGTATGAATATTGCAGCAATATTGCAGAGTCAATATTGAAGTGTGAATATTGCAGCAATATTGAAGTGGCAACATTGAATAGTGAATATAGGGTTAAAATTATCATATCAACTTTATAATATTCATATTAATTAAATTAATTAATGCCCCCGGGTGTGGCATAGTAGGTAGCGTGCCTACCTCATATGCCAAACGTCGCGGGTTCGGACCCAGGCAGTCCGATGATTTTATTTAAGCCATTTGGATACCAGATGGCTTAAATAGAAATGCCTGAACCCTCAATATATATACATTAATTACAACGCTTATCGTCTAAAGTCTTAAATGGCCTAAGTTGCCGAAAAGACTGTGTGAATGTGTGTGTGATTGTGAGTGCGAATGAGAAAAAAGTGTGAATGTTTTTTTTTTTAAATGACCCGTGGCTCAGAGAGAAGACACTAGCTTCTTGAGCCTGGGGTCCAGGATTCGCTTTCCGTCCCCAGCAAGGGCGGTCCCAGAGGGGGGTCAAGGGGGTCGTGACCCCCCCCCCCCCCAAAAAAAAAATCTTTTTTTTTTAACACACGCTTTTTTCCCACTCACTCTCCCATTCACACAATCTTTTCGGCAACTTAGGCCATTTAAGACTTAAACGATACTTATATTTGATTAATATATATTTATTGGGGTCCAGGCCCATTTATTTATACTATAAAAAAAAAAAAAAAAATCTGGTGTGACTGGCGCACAGCACACAACTTTCTCTTACCTTCGGTAATCGAAAGTTGTGTTCTGTGCTTGTCACACCAGATTTTTTGTGTCGACATATATTTAGTTCCCGACAGTACGGTACATTCGATTTTCAAGATGTAAAATTTATAAGTATGGGAAAATATTTATATTTTGTTACCATGGCAACCATTTCTCCTATCTTCTCTATGAAATACAAGAGTAAAGTGGTCTTCAGAAGATTTCAATTGCAAAATGAGAATATACATTTTAAAGAGCATCTAAAAAATAATTGATTTTTGAATTTAAAAAAAAATCGTTGGAGCAAATTTTGAGAAAATCGAAAAAAAGTGAAAAAGTACATCAGTAAAGTACTAGTACTCTTTGGCCGATTTTGATTAAAAGCTTATTTTTCCGGTCCCGGGGGGTGTTTAACTTAAATATAAAATTTCAACCTCGTAGCTCAATTCCTTCATGCTTAAAATTGAACACACACCCACACACCCACACACCCACACACCCACACACCCACCCACCACACCCACAGACAGACCATGTCGCGAAAACCACTTTTTTGGATTCAGGGGACCTCAAAACGTGAAGATCCATCAAAATCTCGACATCGAATTTTTGACATGAATCCAATACTTTCTCTCTATATATATATATTACATATATACATAGGTAAGAGAAAGTAAAAAAAAAAAACAGTGACCCCCCCTCCAAATGTAAGGCTAGGACCGCGCTTGGTCCCCAGCGAGAAAAATTTATTTCATTTGAATTGACTGCAAATAATTTGAAATAAATAGGGATGGGGTCTAAATCGCCTTAGATACCGAAAAAGAAAAAAAAATTAAAAAATTTAAAAAAAAAAATTAATTTTAAATATTAAAAATTATTATTTTTTTACAATTTATAAGTGACTTTTTGTTTAAAAAAAAATTTAATAGTACTACATACGAATTAAGTAGCTTAAAAAGTGTTGAAATTTCATATAGCAAAACGTCCGAGGCAGTAAAGGAGTCGAATATTGGAATCAAGACATTGGAAATATTGGAAATGCAAAAAACTCGTGTTCAAATCCCTCTATGAACAAGTTTTTTTTTTTACCCTGCAATATTGCCACAATATTCCATGCAATATTGCCACAATATTCCATGCAATATTTCCACAATATTCCATGCAATATTGCCGGAATATTCCCGTAATATTGCTGCAATACTTGCAATATTTTTGTAATATTGAAACAATATTCCATTCAGTATTGCCACAATATTCCTGCAAGTTACAAAGAGGCGGACATAGGAATATTGCAACAATGTTGCTGTATTGTTCCTGCAATATTCCCTGCAAGGTTAAATATTGCAATGTAAGATTCCTGCAATATTAATGCAAGATTCCAGGCTGTCTGGGTATATACAATATAAAATACCATATAGTGAAGGCTCTAGATCCCAAGTGGGGACTTAATTGTACATGTGCACGAACTTTTTGGGCATCAAGAACAATTACAACTTTGTGTCTAAAATAAATAAAAGCCTATATGAACTGAGGATGGACGAATAAATTTTGTCCGAAACGTCTTCTTTCGGCATTTGATTTCCAAGGGATCTCTTTTCTTTGCTGCTTCCGTACTTGCTCTTTCCCAAATATTAATTAAACAAGTGGCAAAGCCCTCCCCATTGGACCCCATTGCTCGCCTTAGGCGAACGAATGTCATATTTATTCTTGCTGTTTGTAAATTTTGCGCCTTCGGCAAGCATTTGCAAAATTTTAAAGTTTTAAATTTCCCTCTCCGACTCCGCTTCCTCTGATTCTGGCCAATCAGCGAGATATAGAGTGGTAGACAGACACATACAACGGAAGAGAGTGGCAGCTTTATATATAGAAATGATCATTCAGGAATAATACTAGCTGACGAGTAAAGCCCAAAGCAAGAGGAAAGCTTGTTTCGGATTGGCTAAAGCATGCACGATCTTAATGCCATATCTTATCTAAAAAAGGGATGTTCAATAGAAAGGGAAAGTCTTATAGCAAAGATTGTGACTAGATAGGGAGGCGTTTTTTAGACTTCACAGTTAATGAATTAGTTTAAAATGCATATTTGCGAACGACCAGGCTATGAAATAATTTGTTCTTAGTTTAAACAATAATCACTGTTTGATTATTGGTAATTTTTTTGTATAATAAAAAATCACACGCTTTTATAAACTTTATACTTCTTCGGAAACAATTATTAACGCTTCACTGTTTTATTGATTAATATTTCAATTTTTTTTTTTTTTTTTTTTTTTTTTTTTTTTTTTTTTTTTTTTTCATTTTTAAAACAATTAATTTCCAATGATTTATTTTGTACAATCACACATTTTGAAATAATAAACTTTTATTATTATTATTATCAAATATTTCCGAGTTAGAAAGGTTTTTATCCACAACCATAGCAATGCAATATACATTTTAATTTTTTTTGACAATAGATATAATTTTATAATAAAAAAATACGTACGGTATATACGGTATATGGAGAGAGCTTAATCTTGTTATAGGAAGAGAAAATAATATGGATTGAAATAATAAAAAAAACATTTACTTTTTTATTGGATTTTTTTTTAATAAGAGTAGAATTTTTAATATTTTAAAAGCAATTAATATTTGTTTTTATTATACGAGAATTTCCATTTGATATTACTACTGGATTAATGATCAGCTCCCCAAAGAATTCAAGTAAATTCAAATTCAAATAAATACTGTTATTAATAATTTGTTCAAATTTCTAAGCTGTGATTTGATCAATTATTAGTAATTTGGTAACAAAATGGCATAAATAGGTATGCCTGGATCCCCAATAGATAAATAATAACGGTTATCGTCAGTCTTAAATGGCCTGAGTTGCCGAAAATACTGTGTGCATGTGTGTGCGAGTGTGAGTGTGAAAAAAAATTGGGAGAGGGGATTAAATTAAAAAAAAAAATCAGTTTTTCACAATTAAATTTTAATAAGTTAGAAACGGCATAATTTAAAATTAAGAAAAATTGAACTTCAAACTTTAAGATTCTTATAAAGAGACCCTAAAATTGGAATATCAAAAAATCCAGTCTCTAGGCCATGGAACAAAATACAGTATATAATAAAATATTCATGTTTCTAGAACCAGCTAGGATTTTATATCTTTAGAGTTGGGAGCCAATATCACTTAAACATATATTATTTCTCAGGACGAGTCGCGAACTACTGTAGGCCTACTTTGGAACATAATGCCTAGAGAACGAGTATTGATTTACAAAATCAAAATTCTAACTTTTGAGCAAAAAAGTTAAAAAAAAAAATTATATATTAACCCAATCTATCAAGCTATTCTTCAGTTTGCATAATAGGGGGGAGAGGGGTAATGGCGCTCACTGGGTAATGGCGCTCACCCCTGTAACTCTGTCAAAATAAAACTTAGAAAATCGCCACGGAGCGTGAAATGCAAGGGGAGGGGGTCTCTAACAGGCAACAATGCAAAAGGAAGTCAGCTTGCGTCATGTGACCGTGAAGTGAGTTTCTTCGTTTGTGGCCGCACTGATCTAATTTTCGGTGTCGTGTTTTTTGTCGATAAGTCCAAAATTTTAATGCTTATTAAATTTTTAATTTTACTTTTCTGACAATAAAACTATTCTATTCTGTGATAATGTAATCAATTTTCAACAATTGCAAATGATTTTTTTTATTTCAAATTAATTATAAAACTACCGTTTGGGGTAATACCGCTCATCTGAGCGCCATTATCCCTTAGAAAGTTTTTCAGACTGTGAAGATGAAGAGCAGCTTTGTGTCGATGACAGTGATGATGAATTGAATGTGGATGATGTAAATTAGAACAAAAGTATTATTTGCGAAGAAATTGGAAAAAATAACGAGTTGTGGTATTGCTGCGCCATCTGTGTAATGTGGGCTCATGCTATGTGTTCAGTGTGGAATTCGCCAGATGGATATATCTGTGATTTAAGTGTCCAAAAATAAAATATTTCTATTTCTAATTTGTGTTACCTCTAATAATAGCAATTAGTTTATATTATAATTATAATAATTGAAGTTGATTTCACATCGAGACTTTACTCTATTTGTTATATTGAAAAAGGCTAATCTTACGTCCAAATGGGAATAATTGATGCTAATTTGTGATTGTAGACTTTACTTTTATTGTATAAGATTGATCTCATAAATATTTCTTTAATTAAAATGTATCTTACATGTTATATTCCAAAAAACATGTTTGAGCGTTATTACCCCATGCCCTGAGCGGCATTACCCAAAGCCAGGGGCAATGCCGCTCAAACATGTTTTTTAATATTGGTTCACTACTACTAGTAGGTCAAAGATATATGCTTTTGGTGTTAAATTGTTGATTACTCGATAATTAAAGACTTTATTACCCATCTTAATTTGAATTTATAATAAATGATTTAAAAGATACACCATGTTTTCCTTAAGTGAGCGCCATTCCCCCCTCTCTCCCCTAATAGATTTATTAGACAGCTTGATTTTACAAATAAGTGGCACATAAAGAATTTTTCGGCCTCCAGCCACTGCTCCCAATCCGAAGTCTTCTAGGTTCTTAGGAGACTCGGTTTTCTTTTCACATTAGATTCTAACTTTAGAAAGCCCTCGGGGTGTAGGGGTAGCGTGCTAACCTCGTATACCAAAAGTCGCGGTTTCGGACCCCAGGCAGTCCGATGATTTTATTTAAGCCATTTGAATACTAAATGGCCTGGACCCAAATATATGTATATTAATCAATAACGGATATCGTAAAAAGTCTTATATGGCCTGAGTTGCTGAAAAGACTGTGTGAATGTGTGTGTTAGTGTGAGTGTGAATGAGAAAAAAGTGTGAGTGTTAAAAAAAAAATTGATGAAAAACTGTTGAAAAATAACCTCAAGACCCAGTTTGCAAATAAAGTCTATGTATTTCAATATATGAATCCCAAATATACGTTAGCGAGGTGAATAGCTGAATCAATACGTAGTAGAAAATTAAAAGGTCGAGCAGCTAGGTTTATTTCTTTAATAGAGAACCCACAGCGACTTTTCGGTCGACTATGCGACCATCTTCATGGCTAGAGTTCAGTCATTAGAAATACCTCGTTCTTTGACAGACATTTCATAAAATTCATTACGATCTATCAGATACAATGCATTCGTAATGAATTTTATGAAATGTCTGTCAAAGAACTTGAGAAGTTTTCTAGTGAACTGAACTCTGGCCATGAAGGAGTCGACCGAAACGTCGCTGTTAAAGAAATAAACCTAGCTGCTCGGCCTTTTATTTTTCTACTAGGCCTGCCTATATAAATGTACATTTCTTTTAATCATTATTATCACACTATGTTATGGTTAGAGTTTATTTAAAAAGGATTTGGTGAATATATGTATTTGATTTTAATAAGGACATGTTCAGCCAATAAAAGCCTGTATGTATTTCTCGACTCAGGACACGATTCGAGTTAAATTTAATGTTTCATCATCAGTTAATAAATATTTCTCGAAACGTCTCCGGAGGAGAAACACATAGGGCTTTTTAATTGACTGAACATGTCCTTATTAAAATTCCTTATTAAAATCAAATTGAAAATTTTTTAGATTTTTGATGAGAAACTTTTGAATAGTTAAACTTATTTGTTAAGAGATTATTATTATTATTTTTTTTTAATTCAAATTAAAAAAAAAGTTTTGCAGAATACAGTACTTCTAGTAGCCTATTAAATTAAACCTCTAATAAAATATTCCATTTCGATTCTATTTATGGTATCAATAGTTTTGATTTGGAATTGAAATTCGATAGCCCTTTTGAAACAGGTAAATTATACCGTTATCAAAAAGATGCATTGTTGTTGTATTTTCAAAGCATATTTTGTTTTGGAAAGATGACCAACCAATTGTATGATATGAATTAGTATTTAGTTATTAATGTTTGAAGACTGGACTGCCTTCCTCGCTTTTTTAGTTATCAGAGAAGAAACAAGCGAGTATAGAATGAAAATAAATATCAAGTTTCGTGGAAATTGATCATATGTTGTATCATGGAAGCAAAAAGCATGAAACGCATCAAGAGATATCATTGCGAAATGTTTTTTGATCTTAAGAGGTGTGAAAATATAGCTAAAGGAAGTGAGAAACCGAAAAGCAAAAATTTCTTTGATATCTATCATTACTTTATCCTGAATGAGGAAGTGGAAGAGTAGCAACGCAAAATGACTTAAACATCAGTTTAAAAAAAACGATTCTGTTAATATCAACCATAGTGGACTACAAGAGATATTTTGATGATGCTGATCCCTAAAGGCATTTATGATTAAATGGATAAATGCATATTATTTGTCTATACAACGTAATAATGGGGGTTAATGAAAGATGAATGCAGTTCCAGAATTATAATTTTAATCTCTAAACTACGAAATGAAGAAGTAATCAAAAATAATATGATAAATTGAATTTCTAAATCTAACAAGATTATATTTAGTTCCAATAAGTCTATTAAAAAAAATTGAAAATCTTCATCCCTGATAAATTCCAGTAAATTAAATAAATTGTGACGACATATCTTAGTTTGTTCATTTTTTTTAAAGCCATCGTTATCGTGATGTCTTTCATTTCCTTCATAAATGATCCAATTAAATCCAAAGTGAAGTTGAAAGAGCTCAAGATATATAAAGTGGCTCTTCTTGCGTGGGGGAGAAGAGGCCCTTCATGGAGACACTTAGTGTCCTTCTCTGCAGCCTGCCTCTAGAGCCAATTACTGGCTCGGTTACGGACTCTCCAGAGAAAAATGACATTAACACCAAAAGTCATATATTTTTACAATTTAATCCTATGTATAATTTGAGAGTTTTTAATGTGTGAGTATATTTTTGCTGGTACATCAAGTGAACACTTGACCCTCGGAAGTTGAACTCAGATTCTCCAACCTATTGTGAAAACGAATTGCACAGATGCCCCGGGTAGGCTGGGGATCCTAAGGTTCTAGTGGTCACTTGATCCACCAATAAAAATATAGGCCTACTCGCATATTCAGGACCACCGATAAAATGGTTTAAGGACGGATCCTCGGGGTCACATATTAATTTTAAAAAAATTCAAATTATACATAAGATTAAAATGTAAAAATATTTCTCAGATTTCAGACTTCTGAACTTTTTTTTTTTTTTTTTTTTTTTTTTTGAAGGGGGTACAACGCCCCACACCCACACACACAAAAACCATGAACTTTGATAAGAGACAAAATCGTCTAATAATAAAATACTAATTAAAAAAAAATAATTTTGTATTAAAAGGCAATTATGTTTTTTCTAATAGACGTGAGATGATATTTAAGATTCAGACTCATTATTATGAAATATATTATGAAACATTATTCATAGAGGAACCCTAGTACAAAGATGTTTAAAAAGTCTCGATATTTGAAAAATTCATTAAAAATATTAAGGAAATTTGCAACCTCCTTCCCAATAAAATCTTTAATAAAAAAATAAATTATATTTGGAGCTTGGGGCCAACCCCCCTTCCTAGATTTTTTTTGACAATTTCAAAGAAAAATTAAAAATAAAACTATTCTTTTTTAAATTAAATAAAGAAATCCGAACACATACAGAACTGTCTTATTAAGCAATGGTAAAAAAATAGAATATACAGTATGTATTAAATATAAATAGATTTACTTTAAAAATATTAGACTATATTTAAATTATTTAAAAGAAGATTGTGAGGAAACAAAATCTTTAACAACAAAGATATTTGCAGATCAAACCATAAAATAGTCAGGGGGATTGTTTTCTATAAATTGGAGGGGGACAATTATCAATTATGACGAAAACAAGAATATTATTGTATTAGTAGAACAAAGATAAGTCAAAGAAGACAAAGAGACAAAAAAAAAATGAAGTGGAGAAGTAGGCTTACCTGATCCGATGAGCGTGGATTCATTATTCTGAGACGTCTATCTCCCTCTGGTCCGATGCGAGAAATGAGAGAAACAGCAGAGCAGCGAAAAAGGTGCGAAGACTCCTGGGTAGAGGAGGAGTGTTTGAACAAAAACCTAATTAAAGATAGAAAAGCAAATGTTAGTGTCGAGTAGTTACTTTTGCTATAAATAAAAATGTATTTATCTATTTATTATCAACCGCACATGGTGAGGGAAAATTTGCCTCCCTGCCCCCCTTCAACCCAAGATCATTTAAATTAAATCTAATTGTAGTTTATTTTTTATTATTATTTGTCTTAATGGATCTATATTTTAAATTTCATAGAGATCAGATAAGAAACTGAGATTACAATTCCAGTGAGTAGAGACACCTGTTTGTATGCTTAAAGCTTTAATATAATAAATAATAAAAATTAAAAAATGAAATTAACCCAAGATTTGTTTAAACTTATTTGCAGGCCTATAGACAAAAATAATTGAAAGGAAAAAAATTTAAAATTCGTATTCGAAAATTTCGATTTAGATAAATGAGAAATATTTTATTCCTATAAAGCTAGATAATTTATTTGTATTCAATTAAGGCAATCTAATAAAATATACTAGAAAATGGCGTCTCACACTTTATCTACAACAGGGATTTATTTATTATTTATTTAATCATTTACACTTCGCAAAAAGATCTGCTGTCCATTAATTTTGGAAGCAACGATGCAAAAAAAAAATATATACCATAGTAATCATAGTATAGTACATTTTGAATTAGAACATAGATTTGGTTACTTTAGTTTTACTATTTTATGGTTGAGTGATGAAATTGAATGATAATTACCTGGTGTTGATGATTTCGAGACAGCCTTAACGAAGAGAAAGAGAGAGAGAGAGCGCCTGGCGTATAGATGATGCTTCTGATTCGACGCTTTGTTGTCTGAGGGCTGCAGGCTGCAGGCGCTCACCTCTCTGGCTGGAGGAGAGGGAGAGGGAAGGGAGACTAATGCCCAGCAGACTGCCGCCCCCTCCGAGCTCCTCAACAATGCTCTGTCAACAAACAATTAAAGAAAAAAATCTGAAATGACTGCATAGCACACAACTTTCTCTTAGCCATCGGCAAGAGAAAGTCGTGTACTGTGCTTGCCACACCTGATTTTTTGTGTTGAGATATATATATTTAGTTTCCTACATTAGGATACATTTGAATTAAAGATGTAAAATTTATAAACAGAAAAATATTTATATTTTGTTACCATGGCAACCATTTCTCCTATCTTTCCTATGAAGTAGAAGAGTAAAGTGGTCTTCAGAAGATTTCAATGACGAAATGAGAATATACATTTTAAAGAGCATCTAAAAAATAATTGATTTTTGAATTTTTATCAAAATTTTTGTAGCGATTTTTGAGAAAATCTAAAAAAGTACATCAGTAAAGTAGTAGTACTCTTTGGCCGATTTTGATTAAAAGCTTTTTTTCACGCTCCCAGAGAGTGTTTAACTTATATATAAAATTTCAGTCTCATAGCTCAATTCCTTCATGTTTAAAATTTAACATACCCACCCACAGACAGTCGAATTCGTCGTGAAAACCACTTTTTTGGATTCAGGGGACCTCAAAATGAGTATATACATCAAAATCTCGACATCGAATTTTTGACATGAATCCAATACTTTCTCTCTTTCTATATTTTTAACACTCACACTCTTTTTTCCATTTACACTCACATTCACACAATCTTTTCGGCAACTTAGGTCATATAAGACTTAAACGATACTCATTATTTGATAATTATATATATTTGGGGTCGAGGCATTCTTATTTAAGCCATTTGGTATCCAAATGGCTTAAATAAAATAATCGGACTGCCTGGGGTCCGAATCCCCGACCGTTGGAATACAAGGCAGCCGCGCTACCAACAAGCCCGGGGCCACTTTATTTTTAGAGTAGGAGAAACGAAAATTACATAAGCAGAAACCAGACCCAAAATTCGTGTTGAATCGGTGTAATTTTTTACTTCAAAAATAAACTTCATATAAAAATAAATTTCATATTTAAACTAAACCTGCAAATATACTGTACATGATAGCTTATATGAAAGAAAAATGTGTTTGGAACTCTGTTTTACTACTAAAAGTAATATAGTTATATTAAATTTATATTCGCGAGATTATTGTTTTGACTGGCGAGGTTTGGTGAATCCCAGATTCGAACCTGGGATATGGCGCAAAAAGTTCACTTGCTGCAAGGCGATGAATATAATATACAGGTGAAATCTATTTTTACTTTCTCTTACCTATGTATATATGTAATATATATATAGAGAGAAAGTATTGGATTCATGTCAAAAATTCGATGTCGAGATTTTGATGGATCTTCACGTTTTGAGGTCCCCTGAATCCAAAAAAGTGGTTTTCGCGACATGGTCTGTCTGTGGGTGGGTGTGTGTGTGGGTGGGTGTGTGTTCAATTTTAAGCATGAAGGAATTGAGCTATGAGGCTGAAATTTTATATATAAGTTAAACACCCCCCGGGACCGGAAAAAATAAGCTTTTAATCAAAATCGGCCAAAGAGTACTAGTACTTTACTGATGTACTTTTTCAGTTTTTTTCGATTTTCTCAAAATTCGCTCTAACGATTTTGATTAAAATTCAAAAATCAATTATTTTTTAGATGCTCTTTCAAATGTATATTCTCGTTTTGCCCTCAAAATTGTTTGAAGCACACTTTACTCTTGTGCTTCATAGGAAAGATAGGAGAAATGGTTGCCATGGTAACAAATTATAAATATTTTTCCATATAAAAGTGTAGAATGGCTGTTATTTATCAATCTCAAGGAAATGGATTTGCAGCCAAGGAGAATAAAAAAACTATTTAGTTTCTTTCGGTCGACGTTTCGGACGCCAATCGCGTCCTTCCTCGGGACCTGCAGTCAACAAACATTTATTCAAATTATAATTGCTTTACATAAAAATATATATAACGTTCTTTTTTTAAATAAATAAAAACATTTTTTTCTTACCAAAGATTGTTAGAAAGCACACATAGATTTTGTTGTGGCATACATAAAATATTTGAACAATATTGATAATGGCATCTTTTATGTATAAGGAAGAGCTCTCTGTGCGTTATTTTTTTCCAATTGAAGCATTTCTTATATAACATGACATATATATTGATTAAATTAGTGTAAATTTAGAAATTCCAATCGGATTAAACAAGTTTAATTTAAATAGAGAAATATTTTTCTTTTCTTTTCTTTTCCCCATAATAACAAAAATATAAAATTGAATTTAGAAATATTAAATTTTTAAAAAATCTATTAAGTTCTCATACACTGTTATTAGGGCCTTTATGTCTTCTTTATAATTACAGGCTGGTTTGGCTATATTTTTTACTTTCTCTTACCTATGTATATATGTAATATATATATAGAGAGAAAGTATTGGATTCATGTCAAAAATTCGATGTCGAGATTTTGATGGATCTTCACGTTTTGAGGTCCCCCTGAATCCAAAAAGTGGTTTTCGCGACATGGTCTGTCTGTGTGTGTGTGGGTGTGTGGTGTGTGTGTGTGTGTGTGTGTGTGTGGGTGTGTGTTCAATTTTAAGCATGAAGGAATTGAGCTATGAGGCTGAAATTTTATATTTAAGATAAACACCCCCGGGACCGGAAAAAATAAGCTTTTAATCAAACTCGGCCAAAGAGTACTAGTACTTTACTGATGTACTTTTTCAGTTTTTTTCGATTTTCTCAAAATTTGCTCCAACGATTTTTTTTAAAATTCAAAAATCAATTATTTTTTAGTTGCTCTTTAAAATGTATATTCTCATTTTGCGATTGAAATCTTCTGAAGACCACTTTACTCTTGTGTTTCATAGGAAAGATAGGAAAAATGGTTGCCATGGTAACAAAATATAAATATTTTCCCATACTTATAAATTTTACATCTGAATTCAAATGTACCGTACTGTCGGGAACTAAATATATTTCGACACGAAAAATCTGGTGTGACAAGCACAGTGCACAACTTTCGATTACCGAAGGTAAGAGAAAGTTGTGTGCTGTGCGCCAGTCACACCAGATTTTTAATGGTTAACATTTCGACGAATTCTCGCCTAAAGCGATTTTCGTCTTGATACATTATTTTTACGTTTTCAAAATCGAAACTGTGTGAGTTTTGCAACGCGTGGGCGGCCAAGGCTGTTGTTTCTTTTTTGTTTCGCACTGATAGTCGGTGCTCTGATATTCTTGTGCTTAATTTACGTTTTGTGGTGCCAATATAGCAACATGGACAATTCTGAATATCATTGCCTGAGCAGTTTATTTTATATACAACGCCTGACCGCTCATTCACTGGGATTGGGTCTTTTTGATTATATAATTTTTTAATTGTATTATTCGGTTTGAAGGCTATTTTAATTGTATCCGTTTCTAGGATTTTTTTAAGGAGGTGACTGATGTTAGGGTAAAAATCTAAGCCAAAATAAATAATATTGTTCTTAGTTTGGTTCGCGTTGTCAACCTTCCGACTCTGAATTACAGTTGTGTTTATAATTTTGTTTACAAATGTTTTAGGTACCCATTGTGTGTGCATATTTCCTGTATTTTTTGAAGATTTTTTTCCCAAAACATTTTATCACTTATACACGTCATTCTATTAATGAGATTTTTTAATTGTATTTATTTTTTGGTGCATTGGATGCTGTGAGTGGAAATGCATGATGCGACTTGTTTGGGATTTTTTCCTGAACCAATCTATTGTAATAGTGCCGTCCATTTTTCTAATTAATGTGGTGTCAAGAAAATTAATTGAGTTATTCTCTTCCTTTTCGTATGTAAATTTTAAGTGGGAGTCGTATGAGTTTAACAGATCTCTAACTTTTTCAATTTGGTCTATTTCTAGACAGCAAATGGAGTCGTCCATGTATCTATAGAAAAACGTTAGGTTCAAAGGTTCGACGATTGTTTTTTCAAGATCTTCTAACACGAGATTTGAAAAGAAAGGCGCAGTATTATTTCCCATTGTTTGCCCTGAGTTGAGTTTGTATATTTTATAGACATTATACATCAGCAGCTCACATACCCAAACTATATGGTTTTTTAAAAATTCACAAAACAAATTATCCACTGCGGTCCATTGTCAGCAACAAATTATCCCCTACAGAAAAACTATGTAAATACATCGCTGGCATTCTAACAAATGTGACAGGCAAAAACACTTATCATGTGAAGGATACTTTCGACTTTATTGGCAAAATTAAAAACATCACGATGCCAAAAAGTAAAATTTTTGTCTCGTTCGACGTGATCTCGCTGTATACAAATGTGCAGAACGCCAAAGTTTTAGAAATCATTGCTAAGCGCTGGCCAGACATAAGGCCCCACACAAACCTGGGATTGGATTTGTTTTTAGAAGCTGTCGATATTAGCATGAGAGCCAATTTCTTCAAATTTAATAATAAAATATACAAACTCAACTCAGGGCAAACAATGGGAAATAATACTGCGCCTTTCTTTTCAAATCTCGTGTTAGAAGATCTTGAAAAAACAATCGTCGAACCTTTGAACCTAACGTTTTTCTATAGATACATGGACGACTCCATTTGCTGTCTAGAAATAGACCAAATTGAAAAAGTTAGAGATCTGTTAAACTCATACGACTCCCACTTAAAATTTACATACGAAAAGGAAGAGAATAACTCAATTAATTTTCTTGACACCACATTAATTAGAAAAATGGACGGCACTATTACAATAGATTGGTTCAGGAAAAAATCCCAAACAAGTCGCATCATGCATTTCCACTCACAGCATCCAATGCACCAAAAAATAAATACAATTAAAAATCTCATTAATAGAATGACGTGTATAAGTGATAAAATGTTTTGGGAAAAAAATCTTCAAAAAATACAGGAAATATGCACACACAATGGGTACCCTAAAACATTTGTAAACAAAATTATAAACACAACTGTAATTCAGAGTCGGAAGGTTGACAACGCGAACCAAACTAAGAACAATATTATTTATTTTGGCTTAGATTTTTACCCTAACATCAGTCACCTCCTTAAAAAAATCCTAGAAACGGATACAATTAAAATAGCCTTCAAACCGAATAATACAATTAAAAAATTATATAATCAAAAAGACCCAATCCCAGTGAATGAGCGGTCAGGCGTTGTATATAAAATAAACTGCTCAGGCAATGATATTCAGAATTGTCCATGTTGCTATATTGGCACCACAAAACGTAAATTAAGCACAAGAATATCAGAGCACCGACTATCAGTGCGAAACAAAAAAGAAACAACAGCCTTGGCCGCCCACGCGTTGCAAAACTCACACAGTTTCGATTTTGAAAACGTAAAAATAATGTATCAAGACGAAAATCGCTTTAGGCGAGAATTCGTCGAAATGTTAACCATTAAATAAAATAATATAAAAAAAATTTAAAAACAACGCTTTTATAAATGTACTAAAAAGAGAAAAATAATTATGTATAATTTCTTTAAAATTATATTAAAAATTAATATATGTTACTAAAACTAAAAGCGTTGGGCGCGGGATTTGTAAATTTTAATTGTATAAATAGGCCTATTATATGTTTTATGAATACATTTTCATACCATAGACTTGGCGGGTAGTTAGGCAAAACAGTTTGAAATGACTCAAATATTCTAGTTAGATTAATTTATTTTATTTATTTATTTTTTTTTTTTTTTGATTCATGTATCGGTGAATTAAGGTTAGTTGATCCTCTGCAATGCAAATTGCAAGAGATTGTTAATTTGCGCGCCCAACGCTTTTAGTTTTAGTAACATATATTAATTTTTAATATAATTTTAAAGAAATTATACATAATTATTTTTCTCTTTTTAGTACATTTATAAAAGCGTTGTTTTTAAATTTTTTTTTTATATTATTTTATTTAACTCTTTTTAGTTTTTGTAATAAAATATTAATACGTATGAGTTATATACATATACACGATACAATAAGACAATTTGTATTTTAAAAGAAGAGAAATATTTGATTATAAATTTCACCCCCTCTTTTTTTTGATAGGCCGAAATTAATTGACCTACAAAGATGAGACACATCAAATATTGCATTGTCACGGGAGTTACATACGTGTATAAAATTTCAAAGCTTTAGGTTAAGTAGAACTGGTCGTAATTTCAATCGCTAACTTTGTCGGACCGAACAATGGAAATGTGATTAATTGGCCGCTAATCTGAATTTAATTAATTTTTAATTATTTTGAATAGCACATTTTGTAGAGTAAAGTCTATTTAACACCTCTGCTAATGCTCAAAACTCTAAATTAATTATAAATAGGAGAAATTTTGATTATAAAGTTTCCCCCCCACTTTTTTTGATCGGCCGCCATTTTGTAATTAATTCACCTACAAAGATGAGACACATCAAATATTGCATTGTCACGGGAGTTACATATGTGTATAAAATTTCAAAGCTCTAGGTTAAGTAGAACTGGTCGTAATTTCAATCGCTAACTTTGTCGGACCGAACAATGGAAATGTGATTAATTGGCCGCTAATCTGAATTTAATTAATTTTTAATTATTTTGAATAGCACATTTTGTAGAGTAAAGTCTATTTAACACCTCTGCTAATGCTCAAAACTCTAAATTAATTATAAATAGGAGAAATTTTGATTATAAAGTTTTACCCCCACTTTTTTTGATCGGCCGCCATTTTGTAATTAATTCACCTACAAAGATGAGACACATCAAATATTGCATTGTCACGGGAGTTACATACGTGTATAAAATTTCAAAGCTCTAGGTTAAGTAGAACTGGTCGTAATTTCAATCGCTAACTTTGTCGGACCGAACAATGGAAATGTGATTAATTGGCCGCTAATCTGAATTTAATTAATTTTTAATTATTTTGAATAGCACATTTTGTAGAGTAAAGTCTATTTAACACCTCTGCTAATGCTCAAAACTCTAAATTAATTATAAATAGGAGAAATTTTGATTATAAAGTTTTACCCCCACTTTTTTTGATCGGCCGCCATTTTGTAATTAATTCACCTACAAAGATGAGACACATCAAATATTGCATTGTCACGGGAGTTACATACGTGTATAAAATTTCAAAGCTCTAGGTTAAGTAGAACTGGTCGTAATTTCAATCCGCTAACTTTGTCGGCCCAAACAATGGAAATGTGATTAATTGGCCGCTAATCTGAATTTAATTAATTTTTAATTATTTTGAATAGCACATTTTGTAGAGTAAAGTCTATTTAACACCTCTGCTAATGCTCAAAACTCTAAATTAATTATAAATAGGAGAAATTTTGATTATAAAGTTTTACCCCCACTTTTTTTGATCGGCCGCCATTTTGTAATTAATTCACCTACAAAGATGAGACACATCAAATATTGCATTGTCACGGGAGTTACATACGTGTATAAAATTTCAAAGCTCTAGGTTAAGTAGAACTGGTCGTAATTTCAATCGCTAACTTTGTCGGACCGAACAATGGAAATGTGATTAATTGGCCGCTAATCTCAATTTAATTAATTTTTAATTATTTTGAATAGCACATTTTGTAGAGTAAAGTCTATTTAACACCTCTGCTAATGCTCAAAACTCTAAATTAATTATAAATAGGAGAAATTTTAATTATAAAGTTTTACCCCCACTTTTTTTGATCGGCCGCCATTTTGTAATTAATTCACCTACAAAGATGAGACACATCAAATATTGCATTGTCACGGGAGTTACATACGTGTATAAAATTTCAAAGCTCTAGGTTAAGTAGAACTGGTCGTAATTTCAATCGCTAACTTTGTCGGACCGAACAATGGAAATGTGATTAATTGGCCGCTAATCTCAATTTAATTAATTTTTAATTATTTTGAATAGCACATTTTGTAGAGTAAAGTCTATTTAACACCTCTGCCAATGCTCAAAACTCTAAATTAATTATAAATAGGAGAAATTTTGATTATAAAACTTCCCCCCCACTTTTTCTGATCGGCCGCCATTTTGTAATTAATTCACCTACAAAGATGAGACACATCAAATATTGCATTGTCACGGGAGTTACATACGTGTATAAAATTTCAAAGCTCTAGGTTAAGTAGAACTGGTCGTAATTTCAATCGCTAACTTTGTCTGACCGAACAATGGA